>JAHWFP010094797.1:29747-44394 GCA_023313725.1 Lithobius niger | reverse complement strand
GTCTGGCTTAGCGGTAGGACCTTGGCCTTTGGTTCCAAAGGTCCTGGGTTCGATTCCCTGCTCAGGCAGTCTGACACATAAGTCCAAAAGGCAACGTAAATAGGTTTGCATCTGTATTTAGTAATGTCAAATTAGCGTCTCCAGAGTGAAAATGCCATCTGGTAAGCTGTACAGTACAACCTAGCAGAAAAGCTCAACATAGCAAGAGATGTTTCTGGAATTTATGGCCGTCACAACTAACCAAGAATGGTCAAGTGTTCAGCTTCAAATGTCTCATAGGCACTATGTTGAAAGTTGTGAATTCACTTCATACTGCCATATCACGTGTTCTATTCCTCCCTTATAAGTTGCTTGAATGTGCGTGAATCATGGCTGCACTTTTCCGGCTTCTTTCGAAATATGAGCTCAACCGGTTACCGTCATCTTTTAAGCCTGCCTTTTTTCTTCACCACAAATTCCCCATGCACCCTCTATTCTGCCCCGCCCCTCCCCACTCCCCGGTTCGCCCCTCCCCCATCATATTTTTTCGACGCGCGGCATTAATCCCGGCACGCGCGCTCATAGCTCTCTGAGGAAATTTAATTTTAAAAGCGACTAATTTCGCGGGGAAGTGGGTGGGGGAGGTGAGGGGAGGAGGTAGGGAAGTGGAAGACAAGCTTGGGATGCGCCCCACACGCACGCGCCCATCCTACTCATCACCATCATCCTCATCGTTATCATTATCGTCATCACCGTCATTCTCATCATCATCATTACCCTCGACGTCATTAGCGTTACGAGCGATGAAAAGTGTGAACTACGAATATGAAAAAAATTCGCTGCGAAATTGGTGGTCATCTATAGCCTGGGCTGAGGCGTTAGTTAGGGTAGATGGATGTATGTACGAGTACGAACGAATCGGAAGAGCTTGAGAATTTCTTCGGGGGAAAAAAAAGGGGGGAAGAAAATTAGAGAAAAAGTGATAAGGGAAAAAAAATCACCTTTCTAAATTGCGTTTCAGTAAGATAAAAAGTGGGCCTTTTGAGGACTAATTGGCTAATCTTTTTTTTTAACCGTAACTTTTCTTGCCCGCATATACGCTGCAAGTATTAAGACGCGGTGCAAAACAATGCTGGTCGATCATAGCGTGTGGTCCAATCCGTGTATTCTCACTTCGCTCTTTCCTGGATCACGCTGAGTGACAGTAATCGTTTAATTTAGCATCACTGCTACTTGTAACGCTATGTGCCAGTAACTTGAGAAAAATACGACATATTTGCATTTCAGCTCAAAAGAGAAGCTCCCCCTTAATGTACGTGATCCGTTGTGCAATTCTCTTTAATTGGTGTAATTATCGTATTTACTTGTTTGATACTTTAATGTTGCCAGAGTGAACCGAGGGAGCAATTCTCGTTCAGATTCGACTTTGTAGAAAGATTGTTGCAAATCTGTGTTCTAGACCGTTGTTGGCAGGAATGAGCGTAACAGTCGACTGTAAACAAACAATGTGGGCTTTGGCGCGAGATCTCGTGAGATTTGTGTAATCCAATGAAGGTGAACCTTTCAACCTCGGGAATTCGAAACAAATGTGCTGCGGAATAATTATTCTATGTTCGCATTCAGAGGAAACAGATGTAGTCTCATCCCTGTCCTAGGCTAAAGTGATTTAGTATGGCGAATTCTTGTAATATAGTTGCAAGATAATAAGACTGTGTACTGTGATTGATCAAACTGTGATCAATCGACTTGTGCAGTCGGAGTCGGTGTACTCACCCTGTCTATTATGGTAATAGACATGTTTCCCAAATGTTGGACAGATTGTAAGACTAATTGTATTTATTAAGTTCTTTTCGTGGCATAGCTGTTAAACTGGTCAATACAAGAAGTCTGCGTTTCTATTCCTTCATGCGGGTGGTGGCAACGTCAAGCAGAGTTGTGCGAGGGGACTCTGGAAAAGTAATACTTAATGTGCTGGCAACATCATTTGCGCGACATCATTTGATACATCCGCGTGATAGTGCAAACTTATTTTTTTCCAGAAAGTGCACGAAGTCAGAAGAAATGTTTTCAAGTATTGTGCAAAGTCTCTTGGTTCAAGTGAACGGATATGCCTAAGGCATACGACACAACACGGTAGGGAAAAAAAATGATCATCAGAAACGTTAAGATCGGAACGACGGTTGAAGAGACGTTAAAGCCAGGACGTTGGCTGAAGAAAACGTTAAAGCTGAAACAGCCGCGAAGCATAGAATACGACCCCACCAGCAGTGTGAACCACTGACGGCAAAAACAAATGCAAAACGACAATGAGCGTAATTGCAGTGGCAGAGGCACAATGAACCTGTTACCAAGGTGGAAACAACGGTGATCCAGCAATTTGGAGCCAGTCAAGTGTGCAAGAATCGGGAAATTTTTCGAATATGCGAAATTTTCAAACTGCGTGACAATCTATGTGAAGCAGTGTATTTCATGAACGCAAGTAGAGGTTTGATCGGGCAACATTAATCAATTTGAGCAAAGTACGCTGTTGTTTTATTCTTTCTGATAGGGTGGAACGAACCTTTATCTTTGCAATGTTTTTGACTGTGGTGTATCAGTTTTAAAATTTTGTGAAAATGTCCGTGTTGGGGTGGCGTTCAAAGCTGAAAGCTGTTTTGCAGGCCATGTGTGAGAATATTCCCCTTGATGCTTAAAATAATAAATTGGAACCAAATGTCATATCTGGTGCTAGTGTTACTGACAGAGATCTGTTTTAATTAGCTAAGACTATCGAAACAGATATTCAGTATCGAACAAGCAATTAAAGCACAAGAATTAGCAAAAGAAGAAGCTATTGAAAGAGAACAATTTGTAAATGCAAGCTTAATTTGTGAGCAGACGAAAATGGGTGTTAGAAGGTGCCCCCCCCCTGACAAGGCACGTCTCACAATGACCTGGGAATGCACTCAAATTTTAATTTTCAGAGCCAAACTTTTGCTCCTTGTTCACGTACAAAGACAACAATTAGAATGATGCACAATGAAACCAAACGTACCCAGAATCTTCGTACTTACAATGAAATGATGACACATAACAGGTTAAAAACACCCAGAAATGGGTTTAGAACCTTGCACAAGAAAACTGGGGGACGCCATGTTGGAAAGTGACGTCATTTCCGTACCTACAAAACATTAACAGGTAGTTCTTCGAATATTGTTTCCACCGTTGCATAATAGGGAAGTTTTTTACTGAGTTCATTGCCCTTTGCTGATTAACTGTGATGGTATATGCCTCCAGATGCATGCGAATTTTTTCAATTGGTTCTCTGTGGATGATTTCGGTATTGCTAACAAGTATAGTATGGCCTGTGGCCTTAGCTTGTTTGACAATCGCATATTTGCCATTGCTTTTTGAGAGCCCCCTCCCCCCATGGCCCAATTTTCTGACGCCCAATGGTCTTTTACATTGGACTATGTAAACTGATTTACATTTAGTACATTTTTTAGTACCCACCTGTAAAAATTTGCAAGATTCGATTTACAACCCAAAAGTAGACTCTGTCAGAGGTGTGGTGTATGTCATCAAGTGCGCAGCATGTAAATCAATTTACATAGTCCAATGTAAAAGACCATTGGGCGTCAGAAAGTTGGACCATGGGGGGGGGGGGACCCTCTCAAAAAGCAATGATAACTATGCGATTGTCATACATGCTGAGGCCACAGACCATACACTATACTTGTTAGCAATTCCGAAATCATCCACAGAGAACCAATTGAAAAAATTCGCATGCATCTGGAGGCATATACCATCACAGTTAATCAGCAAAGGGCAATGAACTCAGTAAAAACTTCCCTATTATGCAACGGTGGAAACAATTATTCGAAGAACTACCTGTTAATGTTTTGTAGGTACGAAATGACGTCCCTTTCCAACATGGCGTCCCCCAGTTCTGTTGTGCAAGGTTCTAAACCCATTTCTGGGTGTTTTTAACTTTTTATGTGTCATCATTTCATTGTTAAGTACGAAGATTCTGGGTACGTTTGGTTTCATTGTACATCATTCTTATTGTTGTCTTTGTTTGTACGTGAACAAGGAGCAAAATTTTAACTCTGAAAATTAAAATTTGAGTGCATTCCCAGATCATTGTGAGACTTGCTTTGTCAGGGGGGCACCTTCTAACACCCAACAATTTGTACGCAAACAAGCTATGTGTGACAAAGATTAACTAATAATCTTGAATTGCGTACACGTGAATTGGAATCTGGTTCGAATGTTAATAAAAATTCGACAAACTAGCCAAGTAAATAATGTATTTAAGTCTAGTAGAGGAAATCTTGAAATGAAAGGTTATTGTCAAGCATTCAACCCAAGTAATGGAGAAGACATAGTTTTGTTTCTGTCAAGCTTCGTGAGAATTTGAGAATATATGAAGTTTGCTACTGATACTTATTCTGCTGGGTTATTAACCCTACGGACTGGATCCACTAGAGAGACTGTGGCGAGGTTTTCCGACGATGAATTTCAATGTTTCGATAAGGTGAAAAAAGCCGGGGCTTAAACGATTTAAGATGTCTAGTCAAATTTTTAGGCAAAATTTTATTAAAGAGTTGACGAAATCTGACAAACAGGCTTTTGTAGTATACGCTAAAATGTATGCAGTGGAGTGGGCAAAGGCTGAACTGTAATGGTGATTTTAACAAATTGCTAGAACTTGTGTGGTTAGTCCAATTTCTTGAAAAACTTCCAGACGAAGTAAGACTTTTCTTAATTGAATGGGAAATTTGTGTACAGCTGAGAATGTAGCCCAAATGGTATACAACTATTTTGCTCAAAAAAGAAAATGTAAAAGTGTAAACTCATTTGACACTCATCACAACAAACAAAGTGATAAAGCAAACACAAATGGCAGGAGGCAGAACAAACATAAGGAAATCAGAATCTTAATCAGAACCAAAACAATGCAGACAAACATCGGAGCAATGCAAATAACATTCTGTCTAGTTCGAACCAAGGAAACATTGGTGGTTCCTTTCAGAAAAATGCAAAAGAGAAGGGCAACGGTGGTAACCAACATTTGATATGACGCCAAATGGTCATAGACGCTGTTATAAATGTTCAAGAGAAGATCACATTATTGTGAAGTGTCCTCAGAAAGACAAGGATGCCGATCAAAAAAACGCATGTTTATCAGTTCAACAAACACGTAATGACATTATTAGTTATACACATCTAGGAAAGACAATGTTAAGCCACTTTACACAAATGTATAACAGTTTTGTAAATGATTGTTGTGTACAGATTCTGCGTAACACTAGCTCAAACATTGATGTTGTTTCTAGTAGGATTGTAGTAGAAAATAACTATGATGGTGAATTTTGTAGAGTGAGAAGTATTTTGATGGAAGGAATTGTAGAACTTCTCAATGCCAGATGTTATTGTTAAAATGCCATTGGATGACGCAAATGTGGTGTGGCTATATCTCCATTTCTTCCCTCACAATATGACTTTGTTTTGGGAGAGGGTACATACTCACATTTGACGGTAAGTTAAATGAGAATGGCTTGAGCAAGTGTAACGTCATAAATAGGTCTATGACTAGAGGTCGTGTCGGCTTGAGGAAAGATGGTAATGGTATTCCCATTGTCCTCGAGGCTGATGGTGTGAGTGATAGTGTGGGCAATGGTGAACAGAGCATCAGAAAGTGGACATTAAGTGTGATAATTTTGATTAAAACACTAGGTGTGTTAGTTCGTGAGTGATGTTTAGTGTCAGGACAGAACAGTGTGTGCGCCATAACCAAAACATAAAATGCTGTGCATGTAAGAAAAAAGGTAACCGCAACAAATGTTTTAAAATGCAAACTGCCTAAACAAATGAAGCAAGTGTTAAGCCTATTAAAAACAACATTGCTACAAAAATGTCTAGTGATTGCTTTGAAAAGTTACTCAATGTTAACAAATCTGTGTTTTGTCAACATTGAGTAACAGAGAAGTGATTCATTCTTGAAAAACTATTTCAATGTTATAAATCGACTCGGAGTTTTGAAAGTTGTTTCTTTTTGAAAGAAGGCGTTTTGTTACGCCATTGGAAGAGTGAAAAATTGGAAGCCACTTTTCAACAAATTGTAGTTCCAAAAAAATTCAGAGAGAAAATTCTGATAGTAGTATATGAAGACCCCGACTGTCAGTGGTCATCTTGGGAGTAAGAAGACGAAATTAAGGATTCAAGAGCACTTTTTTGGCCAGCTTTTGAGCTTCTGTGGACAATTTTGTAAAGACCTTGATACATGTCAGAGCCTTTGGAAAACACATGTGTTAACTAAAGTGCCATCGGTTAGTATTCCAGTCCTGGAACAACCTTCAAGATGATTTTCGATGTGGTAGACCCTCTTAAAAAAGAAGGAAAATGGAAATAAGTATTTGCTAACTGCAGCGTGTGCAGTAACAAAATGGCCTGACTCAATACCAATTGCTTGTGTAAACGCCAAGACAGGATTTCTGTGATACGGGATTTGCAGACTACATTCAATGTGATCGAGAAACTGTATTCAACTCACAACTAACGACAACTCTTCTAAACTACTGTGGAGTGAAGATCATTCACAGCACCACCTATCGTCCACAAACTCATGGATCTATGGTGAGGATGTGCCGCACACTAAAGGACACCTTACGTGCCATATGTAACGATAAGGATTTAGAATGGGAGTTTGCAATTTACCCATCCTTGTATGCCTTATGGACGGCATGCATCAAACAAATGGATTTGCACCATGTTATTGTATGGTCACTACATAAACGGACTGATCAGTATCATCCAAAAGAAATGGGCAGATCCCAGCATCCTTCCAAGTGTCATAGAATATGCATTTGACATCCCAACAACTGTCGCAAATCTTGTTACTTGCATGTTTGCTGGGGCCAATGGCCAATCTTAGTCTTGGGTGTCTATTCTTACATAGGTGGACATTATCTATGTCTTACAATTTAGTTTCCGGTTCCTGCCTCTAGAACATAATAGAACATTCCATTACCCATAATACCCTGGCTATTTCGCGGTTGTCAGGGGCAACCAAAACGTATTTAAGCAAGGGGCCAGCATGGTAAAATCAGAAAGCCTTCGGGCCAGCCACCCGGCTGGTCCTCCCTCAACCCCTGCTAGGTCCTCTAGTTAGGGGTATTTCTGGCTTATTAGGCCTTGAGTAGGTCCAAGTTTGGTAAGGCTTTTCCCCCCAACCTAACAAGCCTTTTTATTAACCCTAATTTAAACCCAAAGTTCCCCAACCCTTTTCCCACTTTTGGTTTTCAGTCTAATTTTTGGTTAGCTCTCCCACAGTTAGCTTTTTTCCGTCATGGTGCCGAAACCCGGGAGGGAGGGATGCTTTTTCGGGACTAAGTCCGGGATGTTTCCTTTGGGGTTTTCTTCACGGGAGTAAGGCTGGTGGGGTTCCCTTTAGAGTTTGTTGCGAATTTGGTTAGGCCCAAGTTAGGGTTCTCTTGTTTGGGTTTTTGTTAGGCCCTTTTTAGGTTTTTGGGAGCTTAAAGTGAAACGTGGGTAAGCCGAGCAATCGCTAAGCCTGGGCCTTAAGTTCCATTGTTTAGTTAGGCCTATGCTACTAGTTAAGCCTAACGTGTTCAGATCTTGCTGAAATTTGGTAGGGGCATGCAGAAGGGTCTTGGGGATCCGTTTTTAGGGTTTAGAACGTTAAGCCTATTTTTAGGCCTATTTTGGATTTTTGGCTTTTTGGACTAATGGGGTAAAATAAAACTAGTTTTACTTCAAACGTTTTTTAAATTTAAGGTTTAGTTTGGCTGTAAAGCCTACTTTAGAATTTGGGTATGTTTAGTAAAGGGGGAAACTTTGCTTTGGCGTTTGGGTCCCCTTATGGCAATATTTAATTTGGGCTTATAAATAAGCATGTAATTTGTATTGGTAACTCATAAAGAGTAATATTTTCTGCTACGGTTTTTTTCCCCAAAGGGTTTTTTTTCCCATAAATAAACCTAATTTTCGGCCTTTAAAACTTAATTATAGTGTGGAGAATGAGTGGTTTCAGGTTTTTCTTAAACCTACGCTTTTCGATGTTCAGTTCTTGGTTTGTCCATTCTTGGTGGCAATGTTTGAGGTTTGGTTATGCCCATTCAGTGGCATACATTCGTTGTGTTTCGCCTATTATACAATAATAGTTGCGTTTTGGTTTCGTCTTTAGTGGCGACGTTTTGGTTTGTTAAGGAAAACTACTAGTTTTCTGTGTCTGTATACCATAAAGGTTTCTAGTCTGCTCTTAAGAGCAATTTCTTGTTTGTTGTTGGTTGGATAGTTTTTCTCGCATGAGCAAACTCTTTGCTATTTCATGTTCATCGGCTACAAACGTAGTTGTAGCCCAATTCCACAACGGTGGGATTGGGGTTTGCAAAGTCGTCTACCAAGACGCTGTTATCACAAAAGTCGTCTGCTCGGACGCAACTGCGTGAACCCTAGGCTCTAGTTCCAGGGTCACGGGTGGTTTTTTTTTGAAAACCCGAGGTGTTGAGAGTTGGACATTTTTCACGTTCATTAGTAAAAACAAGAAAGTGTTTTTTAGTAGTTGATGTTGGTATTGACATGTGCTTTGATGTATGTGTTTTCTTTCAGCTTACAGCTTTACAGACAATTGTTTAAATAAAAATTCAACATGGTTAGAGTGTTACAAGATGTATGTGTTCAAGTTTAGACACAAGATTTGCGATGTGTAATTTTTTCAGAGCTTTGTGTGGGTGTTGGAGTATGTCGCAAATCTTGTTACTTGCATGTTGGCTGGGGCCAATGGCCAATCTTAGTCTTGGGTGTCCATTCTTACATAGGTGGACATTATCTATGTCTTACAATTTAGTTTCCGGTTCCTGCCTCTAGAACATAATAGAACATTCCATTACCCATAATACCCTGGCTATTTCGCGGTTGTCAGGGGCAACCAAAACGTATTTAAGCAAGAGGCCAGCATGGTAAAATCAGAAAGCCTTCGGGCCAGCCAACTGGGTGGTCCTCCCTCAACCCCTGCTAGGTCCTCTAGTTAGGGGGATTTTGGCTTTAGGCCTTTAGTAGGCCCTAGGAAACCTAGCAGGGGGATCATGACGAAAAATAGCAAAGTGGGAGAGCTAAACCAAAATTAGACTGAAAACCAAAAGTGGGAAAAGGGTTGGGGACCATTATGGTTAAGTCAGGGTAAAGAGGGTTGTTTAGGATGGAGAGAAAGAGCCTAACCAAAATTGGGCCTACTAAAAATTGGGCCTACTAAAGGCCTAAAGCCAAAATCCCCCTAACTAGAGGACCTAGCAGGGGTTGAGGGAGGACCAGCCAGATCCCAGCATCCTTCCAAGTGTCATAGAATATGCATTTGACATCCCAACAACAAGGCAAGATTGATTTTGTCTGAAAACGAACCCTGGGCAAGAGTCAGTGCAAAGACATACTACAGCAAGGACACAAAGAGTAGAAAATATGAATTAGGAGTCAGGATCATGGTACGGTACTTCATTGCGGTTAGAAGAATAAAATAGATGTCTTCTGGGTTGACCCCTTTAAAATTACAGAGAAATGAAGTGAAATAAACTACCATGTAAAAAAGGGCAAGACCACCTTACATCATGCCAACATGCTGAAACCCTATCTGAGAAACCAGCTGAATTGAACACAATTATGGAGGATGCTGGACAGCAAGAGGATGACATTGGCGATGAATTAGCGTTTTGGGAAGGAGATCTGAGTAATCCGTTGACCCCAGATGATGTGCTGAATCTGGTGGCGGACATGTCTAACCTAACCCAGGAGCAAGGGTGCCAGGAAATTTCTCCCGACGTCCAGGAAGAACAAGTATTTTATGTTGAGCTGGCAGACGATGAAGAGGTGATGGCAAAATTATCACTATATTCACACAAGATGAATCAGCTTATAGACCGAGAAGTAACGAAATTACTTGACTGGGAAGCACTTAAAAGAATGTTGATTTTACAGCAATAAAATGGAAATCGTCTACAAGCTCTTTAACAAAAGGACCAAGTTGAAATTATACAATCCACCAAATTGTGAACAAATGGTGGAGGAGATGGCGGCCCAAGCAGACTTGATTGCCATATATGATTCTGTCAAAGAAAATTGAAAGTACTGACCGTGCAAGAAAACTCACAGCAATGCCCATGGGGGTGAAGAAAGGATCATTCTACTTTCAAAGCCTGTTGGATAGCATATGCAAAGACATCCGGGACTTTGCAGGACCATTCCAAGATGATGTAGCTGTAATCAAGCGAAATCAAGTGAAGGAAATAGAATGTGGGGTAGCACCTGCAACAGATTTACAAATTCTTTTTGTGTGTTGAGAAATTTGGCCTCACCATAAATCCTAAGAAGTGCCAATGATTTAAACATCAGGTGAAATATCCAGGACACATAGTTGCTGAAGGAGAGCGGTCCCCTAGAAAGATCGAAGCAGTCGTTCAGTTAAAATGCCCATCAACAAAGAGGCAGATCAAGCAATTTTTGGGTCTCATAGGATTTTATCAGAAGTATGTCAATGACTATTTGTCAATTGCAGCTCCATTGACAAACACGCTGCCAAAAAAGTATCCTAACACTATCAAGTGGTCTGATGAGTGCAAGAAGGCATACGTGATGCACTGGACAAGCCTGTTCTTAGAGTACTACTTAAGTTAATAATAATATTATTATTATTATTAATAGCAGCTTTGTTGCATATGCAACTTGAATGGATAGGGCCCATTGCGGGCCACTAACACCCAGCCAAAACTTAAAATTTTAAAGGAAAGCAATAATATACAAAATAGCATTGCAGGTTAGGTCAATTCAGGTCACATGAGAATTGAAGAATAAACAAAAATACTGAAAAGTTAGAAAGTAACTGGAGTCAATCACGTTTGCTTAATAAAAATACACAAAAAAAACAGTAAGAAGGCAATAAAGAAGTAATACACAATACAAATCTATTAAACTATTTTAAGAACCATGTATACACATGAGACGGCAACAAAGCAGTGAACTTAAATTTAAAAGTGCATTAAACACATTTTTAGGTCGTATCTGGACAGTCTATGTTTCAAAGTAGGTAGATTAGATGCCCTGACCACGTCATCAGGAAGGCCGTTCCATAATACAACTCGGTTAATCCAAAAATATTTGCGAGTATCACAGTTAACTTTGTTTACCGTTAACTTATAAGAATGGCTGCGAGTCCTGTCACCCAAATGATAATTCAAAGAAAAAAGAGTAATCCAAACCTACTAAACTGGGAAAAGAGAGAATGTCAGATGCAAGTCCGCACGAAGTCGACATAACTCCAGCCAATCTAAAGCTAAAAACTGAAGTCGTTCCTCATCAGTTTTGTTTTTAAGTTCACTAAGTGATTTAATAAAGTGTCTCTGCACAGATTCAATGATGTCGATATCCCCTAAGAGGTGAGGACACCAAACAGGACTTGCATATTCAAGAATGGGACTAACATAGACTTTGAAAGCCCAGATCAAAGTTTTGCGATCGCCTGAAGTAAATACTTTCTTATTAATCATTGCTGCTCTTTGAAGTGCCAACGATATTTCGACAGTGAACACTCGATTCCTTGAAAGCCAAATTCCAAAATCCTTCGTTGTTCTAGTTACAGGAAGAATTTTCCCTTGTATAAAACTATTTAACGCCAGTTTTTTTTTATCTCATGCAAGTTAACAAAGACAGAGAAAAACTAAGGAACATTTGTGGATTATTCACAAACTTAGGCACTGTTTGTGCAGTTCATATTTTTTTGTGTGGCTCACATTTCTCTGTGTAAACAAACCACAATTCGTTGAAGTGATTATAACCTAGAAGGACACTAACACAAGATTTTACATTGGCGTCTAAGCCTTCAGGGATAGAGCTCTGACATACTGTATCAGAAGGGCAGCTAGAACACCATTACTGTCACCCTGAGCCGATCTTTCAAGGAGTAAATGTTGTTTGCATTCAATGTATGTCTTTTTGTTTGTATTACCATTGTGGGTGTCGTTCCACTCACTGTGATGACTATGCAACAGCTCATCCAACTTTGTTTTCCAAGAAATGTAATGTGTAAATTTCTAGCTTAGCAGTGGAGGTGTGATGTATGTAAGCCGCAACCTATTTTGTATTTTAGCTCACAAGAGAAACTTCGCTTTAATTCCAGTTATAAATCCATTTGTAATTCCCTTTTTCTCCAGTACGGTTCGATCATGCACATACCTTTTAATTGGTACACTTATCGTATTTGCTTGTTTGATACTTTAATGTTGCCCGAGTGAACCAAGGGTGGAATTCTCGTTCAGATTCGACTTTGTAGAAATATTGTTGCAAATCTGTGTACTTAACCGTTGATGGCATGAATGAGCATAAAAGTCGATTGCAAACAAACAGTGTGAGCGGTGGAGAACTTTGGTGCGAGATCTCATGAGATTTGTGTAATCCAATGTGCATGAACCATCCAACTCGAAGATTTCTGAGAAAATGTCTTGTGGAAGTATTCTATGTTCACATTTCAGAGGAAACAGACGTAGTCCCAACCCTCTGCCAGTCTAAGTGATTCAGTATGGCAAATTCCTGTTGTGTAATCATGAGATGCTCGTGACCTAATACTGTTCTGTGTGATCAACCTGATCTGTGTAATCAACCTGATCTGTGTGATCAACTGACATGTGTAGTCGGGCTTGAGTAAGTTAACTCATCCCTGTCTATTGTGGTAGTACACGTGTTTCGCAAATATTGGACAGATTTGTAAAACTAATCTTTATTAATAAAATCGAGTTGTCGCGTAGGAATTAAATCGAGTTGTCGCGTAGGATGGACAGCAACGAGACGGCCACAAGACGGCCGCCACAAGACGGCCGCAAGTAATTGATGGAGCACATATCCGTTTTCATTGTCGGTCGCTCGTCCTTTTTCTTTGCTACCGTCGCAAGAATGAGCCCGCTCGCCCTCTTGCTGATTATTGAAGCTTCGTTTGTTTGTTGAAGCTTGTTTGTCTTATATTATTTATCTAGTGTGGGTCTCAGGAGGTTATAAAATGTTTTACTGGGTCCAGCATAATTCCAGAGCGTTTGATGAGAACGGCATTAACGTTACAATTGTTGAGGTCATCAAAAATGGACATGATATCATGATTAACGCCGAAATGGAGTTCAGAAGCTTGAAAAAGCCAACCAGAGATTCCGTGTGGGTTAACTGGGGAGGGGGGGGGGGGGGGGGATAACAGGTAGATTAACTGTGGATATATTATTTTACCTGTTTGGGACTGAGACGACGGTCTGTCATATGCAACTCTGGTGCAGCCAAACCCTGCAACGTCACAACTTGGCTATAGCAAAAACTTGACGTGTAAAGCTGTGTGGTGCACAGGAGTACCATTTAGTGTTGGGCGTCGCGAAGTAGGCCAGAGGTGCTTCTCAATCGTGTTGGTGTCTGTCTGTCTGTATTCGGGATAACTTTTGAACCCAGCGTCTGATTTCATTTCGTTCTATGCTATTATATGCTGTTTGCTAATTTAAGTTCGTAAATCAATAAAAGTGGCAAGGGGGTTTAGGGATTCTGATTATGAAGCATCAAAATTAATCAGACAACATGAATGTGCAACTAAAAGATTTAACATGTTATATATATATATATATATATATATATATAAACTATGTTAAATCTTATATTTACTTGACAGCTACGGGCATGCACAGTGACGTCTTTCTATTAATGGTTAAAGACATTGGTACAAACATTCGACCCATACACCAGCCACATGAGTTTTTACAGCATTTTAATTCCCATACGACTTTAAAAATCGCCCGACTAACACTGAAAATCGTCCAACCAACACTGTTCGTGGGACGACTTCAGTGTTGGTTGGGCGATTCTCAGTGTTATTGGGACGACTTCAGGGTTGGTTGGACGATTCTCAGAGTTATTGGGACGACTTCAGGGTTGGTTGGATGATTTTCAGTGTTAGTGGGACGACTTCAGGGTTGGTTGGACGATTTCAGTGTTGGACGATTCTCAGTGTTATTGGGACGACTTCAGGGTTGGTTGGATGATTTTCAGTGTTAGTAGGACGACTTCACTGAAAATCGTCCAACCAACACTGAAGTCGTCTGGCTATAGTTTGTTCCACATTATGTTTGCAGGCAACTGACTGTATGATGCCATGTTTCCTTGCACTACGGGTGAAAAACATGTGGATATCACACTTGTAGACTCTGCACAGTAACTGTTGAGTCTGCAAGTGGAATATTCGCGTGTTTTTTGCACTCGTAATAGAAGGAAGTGTGGTGTCAGACAGTCAGTTTCCTGCAAACATAATGTGGAACATACTATATAACACTGAGAATTGTCCAACCTAACAGTGAAAATCGCCCCACTAAAATTGAAAATTGTCCAACCCACACTGACAATCGTGCATCAAGACAATAGATGTAGGATATTGGGATCTACCTAACCTCTGATATCAAGTTTTCTAAACATTGTAGTCAGATTGCCTTCGAGGCCAAGCGGATTGGTCATGTGATCAGAAGCCGTTTTGTGTCAAGTTTGGTCTCCACGTAGTGAACGATATTAAAGCAGTTGGTTCGGTCCAGAGAACTTTTACTAAATATTTCCCCAGTTTTTATAACGTACCATACAAACAGCGGTGAAAACTACTGGGGGTGGG
>JAHWFP010094769.1:6464-16754 GCA_023313725.1 Lithobius niger | reverse complement strand
ATCAAGTTTGCTGCGGACAAGGGCTCTGTAGAGGCGCAACATGGCAGTGCGACCGGCACCCCACGAAGTGCCCGACAGAACCCGCAAGATGTTAAGTGCCCGCAAAGACTTGTCTTTAAGTTGGCGCAAGTGTGGAAGCCAAGATAACCTGGAATCGAACACCAGACCCAGGAAACGTGCCTGTGGGACAACAGGAATCTGCGCCTGGCCCAAATACAGGCAAGGATCTGGGTGCAGCGTTCGTTGGCGGCAAAAGTGAATGCACACAGTCTTGTCCGGAGAAAACCGGAAACCATTACTGACCGCCCAGGTCTGGACTTTGTTAATCGCCAGCTGTAGCTGCCGCTCGCAGGTCTGCATGCGAGCTGCCCGAAAGCGCAGGCCGAAGTCATCGACAAACAATGACTGGGGAACAGCAGCTTGCTGAGCAATGGGGTTGATCCCAATAGCAAACAAGATGACACTAAGAACACCTCCTTGAGGCACACCATTCTCCAAGACAAACGGGCGGGAAAGAGTCGCCCCGACACGAACACGAAAAGAACGGCCTGAGAAGTAAGCGGAAAGCAACAGTAAAAGCGCGCCCTTACTTCGTCAACACGTTCGTCTTCTTCGACCAGCTTCCACCATGCATCGGATTTTCCCCACATCATCACTACCGATCACATTGTCTCAGGTTGATTCTCAGCCATCTCTTCTTTGCCGCCGAACAAATTTACTTCCTATTCAGTATGGCAGCTCAAGGATGCGACGGACTTCATTCCCGTGTATCGCGGCATCATACAGTGTTCACACCACGTCAAAAGGGATTTACATGGTGCAAGCTGCCGAGCTTCAGACAAGGGCTACTCCCTCGTTTTTTGTCTTCATTGGTAATTTCGACAACTACGTTCATCGCAGAATCATCTTACCGTGTCGGTGAACCACGATCTCTTAATTCACCGTTCGTTTAGTTTTTAACAAGAAACGCATCGCTGGTATTCCACAGCAATCGTCTTAACTGAGGATGAAGGCTACCACGTCCTTTCGCTCCTGTACCAATCACGACACTTTTCGACCCGGATTTTGAATCACAAGGTCAGCACGGTTGTTTTTCTTCAACCTTCGTTAAATGTTTTCCTTAGGTCATCAATGACAGGACATTCTCCAGCCCTTCGCTACTGAATTCTTCCAACAAAAAAAATGCCCGGAGGGGGGAACTTTCCAGGTCCTACGTCCAGTCCCAACAATTGTGGCCCGAACTCGACACGCCACTACATAACTGAAAAAAAAGTTACCAACACAACGATGCATAAACGTTCGAAGCTACTGTGTTTGTCCACCTTCGCTTCTGCTCCAGGTTTAGATTGTCATAACATGACCCTCTACGCTGTCCCGACCCCCTTTCCTTTAAGTTTTCTGGATGTTCCCTACTTCCACTGCTTCATCTGAAGTCTCCACACCCAGCGGTCGCCACTGCCATCTGCATCCTCTGTCCTGACGTCCTTCACCCGCCGAGTCAACTGCTGGGAACGACAGGTACTTCCAGTTCTTAGGCCAACTTTGGATTTTTGGCGAACAGCTTTACACCCACTCTGAAGCTTCCCTACCCTTTTTTACCTCCTTTAAAAAAAAATAAACGTAACGAAAAAACTTAACGTAACGAAATTCAGCATGCTTTACGATGCAGCCTCCTTAGCTTCCTGGACCGACGCCTCTCCTTCGTCTGCAAGTTTTCGTCATACCTTTGCTTTGTCTGCTTCGGATCCCCTTCGTCTTCTGCTCGACCTTTGTTTTCAAAAATACCAACAACAATAATTTTTCTCCCACTGTCGGTTCTTGGGGCCCCTTTTGGCCTGGGAGTAGTAACTCGTAATCCTGGGGTGCCTGTTTTTTGGTACCCGCCCCACTGTCGGACAAGATCTGCTGTAACGATAATAAAACAGGTAATGTATATTTCAGCGGCATATGGAAATATTAAAATATCGGCTGTTACCGGTTGATTTTTGTTTCTATTGCCTAACCGAAAATGTACATTACCTGTACCCTCCCTGCCTCCCCTCTCGAGTCACCACTATGACGTATTGAGAGGAATGAAAGATGAAGCACGGTTGTGCTTCGGCGCTTTTATAGGACGATGCATTGACGCATGCTCATTGGGTTACCGAGCTGGCAGGCAATATAGGCCTATAAATCTTCTCTAGAGAAAAAGCATTTGAGAACAAGAACACAATAGGAAACAATCAATTATGTTTCTCTTAACCCACGAACTTACAACATTTCCAGGTTTAACTGAAGCGATTTGATAAATGTCATCCATAGTTACAGAATAGAAAATTTTCTTTTCTTGACATGATTACTAAACCAAGTACCTAGGCAAATGTCAAGATTATTCACACCTATTTTTCAACTTTAAAGAAGTTAAGCTATTTCTTTAATCGTTAATTATGTTGTCAGACATCAGTGATCTCCCCACCACTCGAGTTTCAGCCTTCTACGTCCCAGCATGATTTTTTTTTCAAATGCCGAAAAGTAGTCGTATCCAGTTAGCAGTAAAGGTACCAATGTCTAGTGTTGACGTTGCTCGTATATAAATTATCTGTGCAGTACACACGTGAATTTTGTCGTTGAATCTTGGTGAGAGACAAACTAGCGTGCTTCTTAATCAGAAAACAATATTTCCAAAGTTTCTTAACACTATCAAGATTAGTTATTCTCTACTTTCTCGTAAACTGTTAAACATGTTTACTGTCAAAGATTGATTAATGTGATTTTTTTTTCTCCTTTTTATGCAATTTTCGTGGTCGTAGTCACAGTAAGGACTGGTAAGTGGATATTGTGTTTGAAAAACCGTCGTAAAATATATTTGAGTGAATGTTTCATTTTAGTATATGTAGTGAAGTAAAGTGAAGGTCAACATATTATCGAGGTAATGTTTTAAGTGTTATGCAAAAAAGTTAGAATTATTACTGAGGTGTCTACAGTTCAGTTCAAACATTGCAATAAATAAGTTAGCATCAGTATTTTACATTGGTAGTTTCAGAAAATCTGTGGTTTCCTCTTCCAACTATTAAAAGAAAAAGAATATTCGAATAACCTTCCTTTTCTACTGGTGTTAAACCATCCAATCTTTAAACACATCAGTGTCGTATGCAGTTTTTTTTTTTTTTTTTTGTATTATGTATTTCACCTAAATATCATAAATCCTAAAGTTGATTTCTATATCGTAGTTTGTGCAGAAAGAGTAGAAGATTCGTAGTTTTGAATGATTTCTGGCTGTAAACGCAGACATTTATTAGGTCTGCGATTCTGGCACAATCATTCTGGGATCCAAGCTCTGCTTTCCCGCCTGCCTGGCAAACAAAAAGAATGTGATTTTATGCTGCATCTTAGGCCCTGTTGAGGTAGCATGAGCACGCTGGTGCTGCAGCGAAAGGGTCCCTTTCTAATCCCCTCGATAGGGATCTGTACCTTGTTCCCTAAAACGCTTTTCCAGCTCTACGTCTGAGTTTGCTCGCTGCTTAGCAGGCCTTATGGGACAAACAATATGGCAACGAGTTGTGGCCTGCTAAAGGGATTGTCAAGGAATGGCATTCTGCTTGCCACAGTTGCCGGGAAGAGGTATTGTTAGCCAGTTTGCGTATTGGTCACACCAACCTTGCTCACTGCTTGCTTTTGAGGGGGGGGGGGTATCTCTTCTGCATGTTGTCATTGGTGTTGACGGCCACTTACGGTCCGCCACTTGCGTGTTGATTGTCACGATGTTGATGGTGTTCGTCACCGTTTCCATCTTCAGTGGGATTTAGCGCGTAAATTGACCAATAAGTCTGGCGTCCTGGCGTTTTTTTAAATTTTTGCAGGATGTACAGATAGATGTATGATACGATCTAGCTATGGGGTTTGTCTAACATCTCAGTAATGTGTGGAGCTGTGGAAACCCGGACCACCGACGTTCAATTAAGACTCAATTCCCCACCACAGTCTGGACTTATTCTAGTCAATAAGTTGATACGCCATCATCAGAGATTTCCCGACTCGATTCTCCGAACTTATTTATGTGGTTACTGGATTTTTTTTCTGCTTTTAAAAGTCCATTAAGGTTCAGGATTGAGCTGATTCATCCTTAGGCCAACGAGGAGTTATGTCAAAGGTGATTTTTTGCTATATTCGTCTTAAGTTAGCCTCAGATAAGTTAGGGCTCAGAAAAAAAAAATTTTAAAAACATCCTTACTTAAAAGTTATTTATTTATGTAATTATTTTTATTTAACCAAAATCATTCTCCTTTAGTATTCCTTTCATTCTGGCGTGTTTCAACATTATTTTAGAGACCGACAGATATCCATGGTGGCGTGTAGACCTGGTAGACTACTACTACGTCACTGACGTCATAATCTACAATAGAGAAGAGGAAAATTATTACAGTAAGAGTAAAATTATACTAAAATAACTTAATTCTAAAATAAGCCAGCAGCGAAAGCATTGACAAGATATAAGGTGGTAGCAAGGTCCATTTTTTCACTTATGTTTCAGTATGTTGACGTGACTCCTGATTCGAACCGCCGAGCCTTTCCTCCAAATTACTACTATAACGCCGTTGCAGATATGGCCACGTTTTTGGTAGATATTTGGAGGGTACTATACCAGTTCGCTGGTACGCATCGGAATTACGTTATTTTAATGAAACGGAAGTTTATAAAGGTTGCTTACTCTTTTACCGTACTATTTATTTCTTGTGCATCTATTCGTTGTTGGGTTATTTTTGCATACCTTTGTATTATTTTCTGTCAGTTTTGGGTATTTTTTTACTTTACTTATATACAATAAATGTAAGTGTATCTTCATGCTAAATTTAATGAGTTAACTGCATCAGTTTGACAGCAGTAAGCAATTTTCAGATATTTCATTTAACCTTCGAACTATTACTCGTTGGGATTAGCTTGGTGTTTGATATCACGACTTCACACGGCCGAAAAGCTTGGCGGGAATCCTGAACAAGGTTTGTTTTGGGGTCAGTTTGACAGCAATTAAAAGATACATCTATTCCATAGAAAGTTCCTGTGTTTATTACAAGGTTAAGGATATGTTCAGCTGTAAGTGTAAACTGCAGTGTGAAATTACTACATCCAGCAATTTCGTTGTTGCCCCGTTCAGATTATTCTTAATTTATGTACTTACAGCAATTTAACCTCAATCGATTGCCACTTCATTAAACAATCACTGTTCATTAATTAGACTACTTAAAAACGGGGTGTCTTGTAATGTTTTCTTTCCAATACTATTTACAAAGCTACACAATTTAAGAAACAAATGGTTTTAAAAAGAGGTATAGAGTAACAAACAATAACTCACAAATAAAGAACTAACGATAACGGTAGTCAGCATTTAGCCTTGTAAGAATAATAGATTTGCTAATGTGAGAAATAAATAATAGCTGCTCTATGCAACTCGGCCTGTAGACAATTTCTTGAATGCACAAGTTGCCTAGTAATTGAAGGTAAAAAGTTGGGTGAATGTACCCTACCCCCACGTTTTCGAAGAGGGGGCACCGTTTCTTGCAACATCCTTATAGATAATATCTATATCTCGGCTTCTCTCGGTCCAATTTGTTTGAAATTTTATTTGGTTTTAAAAACATTTAAAAAATTGAATCTATAAAGTCATGAAGAAGTCACGATAAACCTATATAAATGACGAAGTGACGACAAATCCTCATGATAAAGTCAAAGTAGCTTATGAAGTTCCCTGTAGCGTTTTTCCTCATAAACGATGAAGAACTTAACGTACTTCCTCATTTTTTCTTCTTTCAGCCTAAAACGCCTAATTGATTATTTTGCTCTCATGAGAAAATGTGTCAACTTCTTTTTCATTCACGCGGAATATCGTTGCTGGAAAAGTTATAAGTAGTCCAACTTTATAAATTCTGCTTTCAATTATCTTTGCATAAAAAAACTTGAAGCAAATTGGGCCGATAGGAGCTGATATACCGTGTTCAAGATTGTAGATTGGGAGCTTCCTTTCCCCCCAAATTGTGGGAGTGGGATGCAGTCACCCAACTATTTTCAACCTCTATTTGATTTGCAACTTTTGTATGTAAACTAATTCTCTATACACAGATGGCCGTCGACTAAACGCGAACCCGCGTTTCGTCTGTTAACAAGGCGCTCTACAAACTGAGTTACAAGTTTATAGTGTCTACAGGCTGCAGCCGAATTTAGTTCTTCAAACTTTCTCGAGGATAACATGATGGCCACAAACTATCCGAAGAAGAGGGGAAAGCAACTCGATTCTTGACCAACTCATTTTATTTCTCAAGCGTAACTAGGTTCATAAAGTATAACAGAGTACGACGCAGTGTTTTTCAGAGTGCAGACCCAGTAACCAGTCTGCCTTAGCGACAAAGTATGTCCCAGTCCAAGCCAGACAATTCCCCTCTAACCAAATGAGCGACTATATGAACATGAGCAACTGCACCACGAAATGAAACTCATTTTTAAATAAGTAAAGCTTTATTCAGAACTTTAGTCTGAAATATCTGTGTTACACTAATAAAGTAAGTCTTGAAAGAAAGGGAAATTGTCAAATTAACGTCCTTTTAAATTGCAAGTGGATTAATAGAAAATATAGAATAGAATAGAATAGAAAAACCCAACGGTGCAAGCAAAAAGCCAAGAAGCACCTCCCCCCTCCCCCCCCACCCCAACCACCAAAAACACAGACCAACCAGGGGCCAACCACCAAAAAAAGTCTAAGCAAGAAAGTGGTCCAGCCGATTTTTAAAGGAATCGAGTGAAGGGGAAAGAACAACCGAGACGGGCAGAGCATTCCATGCCTCGACCACACGTTCAGAAAAAAACCTGTGACACACGTTGCCGGAGGAAATACTTCCACAGAGTTTAATGGGGTGCCCCCTGGTCATCGTATGAGAAAGACAGAAAAAGTCAGCAGCCTGAACGTCAATGAGGTGGTTTAAGATTTGGTACGTGAGGATAAGATCTCCACGGAGGAATCTGGTTTTGACAGGGGTCAGGTTCAGTTTGCGAAGACGTTCTTCGTAAGAAAAGTGTTTTAGGGGAAGAAACCATTTTGTGAGGCGGCGCTGACAAGTTTCAAGACGGGCGAAGAAGGAGGCATAACATGGGCGGCCAATCTGAGAACAGAATTCGAGTGTAGGGCGAAGGAAGGTTTTGTACAGGAGAGCAAACAGCTTTGGTGAGGCAGCAGAGAAAGTTTTAAGAATATAGTGGGCTTTTTTAAAGACTTTGCCGATGATATAGTTAGTATTAACATGAAATTTAAGAGACGAATCAACCAAAATGCCCAAGTCCCTATGGGACGTATTAGTAGGGATAGTAGAGTTACCAAGGCGGTAGCTGTAGTGTGGGTTGTTATGCCCAAAATGCAGCACCACGCATTTGGGAAGATTAAGAAAATATACAGAAAATATACAGAAAATATAAAATGCCTTAGTCTGGCAAGTCTAGAGAACTGACACAGACTTCACGTTCGATGATTAATATTATGTCACTGACTTGTGGGTCGTATTTATCTGATGACTCACTGAACCAGTTAAGTAGGTTCAGTGCAAAGTTGGATTGGGTGCTGATTCAGCTAAGTTATCCGGTCGCACAGGTAAAATTTAGGGGCAAGTACCACAGCTGAGAACCTGACTTGGAATTTCGGGTCAGCAGGCAACCGAGTTACCACAATAAAAATAACAGGTCACATAAAAACAAAGTTTTACTTACAAGAATTTATTTATAATTAATAATTTATTTTAAAAATACGTAAAGTATTAATTTCTTTTGAGCCTTAAGTCAGCCGAAGCAATTTAATGCTTGTATGGCTGAACCGGTTCAATTTTGAACATTACCAGACTTTTAGAGAAGAAGAAATATCTGGTAAAGGGAGGTGCCAACCCGGGGATTCAATCTTGCGTAGGGGCCGCAAGATGTCTAGAATAGACCTGAATAGTTCCCATAGCTGATGAAGGAGCATGGTAACCTCTCACGATACCCTGGCCGGCAGTCCAGGCGGGGACTTTGCCAAGGCCCCTTTCCAGGGGTTCACAAACTTCCAGCAACCAGGCTGAGTTTCTCACCGCTCAGCCATGATGACCACGCAATTGAACCTTACAACAAAATACGTAACTTTTACAGAATTAAACAGGACGGAAAACCGACGGCTCAACAAGAGTTAAATAAATTCAGATGAAAACCTATTTACGTTGTCTTTTGAACTTATATGACAGACTGACTGAGCTGGGAATCGAAACCACGACCTTTGAAACTAAAGGCCGAGGTCCTTTGCACATTTGCACATGTTAAATGCTGCCTTGGACGTTTCCTTTTAAAAGACCGTGTCAGTATGGCTCAGCGGTAGGACCTCGGCCTTTGGTTTCGAAAGCCGTGGGTTCGATTTCCCGCTCAGGCAGTCTGACATTTAAGCCCAAAAGGCAACGTAAATAAGTTTGCATCTGTATTTATTTTTTATAGAATGGGCACACTGAAAAAATAAAACCTCAAATTACCAGTACAAAATACTACAGTGCCGTAAAATTACGGTCCACTTCGTCCAAAATGGATCCCACGAGGAAGCAAGTCTTGCCATGAGTCTATGAAAATGATGAGTTTTCAACTCCTTTAGATTTAGTTTGCTCTAGCCTATGATCAAAAACCCCATACTGTACGGATGCGACACCTGTTGCCAGATGCCTGAAATTCGTCTTGAAATCCGAAACCAAACTCGAAACTCTGGTCGCGCGAGCAAATCTAAGCCGGAAACACAGTTAAGTGCGGAGCTGTTTCCTTCCTTGACTGAAGCTCGCCCTTGTATCCGACACTTGAATTAGATGTTTCTACCCAAGGCCCGCAGAGATATAAGCTGCGCAGCGTTACTGATTAATTGCTAAGCCAAACTAGAAAAAAAATTGTTTTTGTTTATAATTTGTAGCGGCGGACGCTACGACGGCTGAGGTGCTTGTAGCGCCCCCGACATCCTTGGTTGACGAGTACTTCTTTGCATCAGGTTACGTGGTTATTACGACTTTTTACGATAATAAACACAGCATGGGCTACAGTCCCGGCTTGGGGGATGGAGCGTCGGTGTCCTATTCTAGGCCTAACCTTAATGCTTCCGGTAATACACTGCCACCAACGGTGGATTAATTTAATTGCTTAAACGAAGTATAAAGCTAAAATGGGCTACATAATAATTTACACTAGAAACAATTAATCTTACTAGGGAACGAACCTGAGGTTTAAAAACTCTTGGTTTTTATTTTAAAACAACAGAATGATAAAAATAACACTTTTACATTTAGTTCACTAGTTCAGCTTTTGACAAGTTTGGCAAAAACAAATAAATCAAGAATTTACATTAGAAATTCACTTGGATACAAGAACAACGATGTTTGTTCTTAAACACTTAATTTAGACAAGAAAAAGCATTTTTATCTTGGGTTCCTATCGAGGAATACCCAGCAAGCTGAACCGCGTCGGCTAAGTTACAACTATATTTGACAACTGTAGTTTTCAAGTCGTCCTACAGTTATTTTTCCTCGCGAGGATCAAACCGTCCCTTTGTTTACATTTACAAAATGAACAAAGTAAGAAACTGGCTTTTTAGAAAGAGATGCCTACTCTAACATTATGGTGGTAAAGACCAGCAATGCCGATAAGGCTTACCAACCA
The DNA here is from genome assembly GCA_023313725.1 of Lithobius niger. NCBI lineage: Eukaryota > Metazoa > Arthropoda > Chilopoda > Lithobiomorpha > Lithobiidae > Lithobius > Lithobius niger. The sequence continues at coordinate 7,085 of JAHWFP010094769.1, read as the reverse complement.
TAAAGACTCCAAGCTAGAGGTTAATTTACTTTAGACTATAAATTTAGAATTGGGGGGGTCCTAAAGATAAACTTCTAAAGTTAAACTAGTTTACTTACAAACACTACCATTTTGCCCGGCATGGCAATCCAGGACGTGACATCTCCACACCCGACCGGCGTGACCCGTCTAGCTTGAGAGATCTGTGAGCTGTGCTGACTGAGCTGTAGAGGGAGGGCAACTGGGGCTTTTTATGCTGGAGCAGTGGATTTTCTGGACCAAGGCGCGGACGCCGAGGAGAGCTACGGGGGTCTGATTGGTGGAGGGCCAGGAGAACAATGGGAATGTCGGTAGAGCAAAGGGTTATGGTGCAGAGCCGTTTGAAGGAGTAGGGATCGACCAAATAGAGTTTTCAACTCTTGAACTTTGGGAAATGGTCTTTGCATTGGGAAATTGATTATTGATTGAATATTTACAAATGCACATCGTGAATTGGCTCAGGTTAAAGCTTGGTACTTTGGTTTGGGTAATACATAAAGTATTACTATTAAATTTTACAAGCTTTAACTGAAAACTGCAGTGTTACACACCACAACTAGTTTTTTTTTTGGGGGGGGGGGATTGTGGATTCGAAGTTTTTAA
>JAHWFP010094732.1:0-39526 GCA_023313725.1 Lithobius niger | reverse complement strand
GGGGGGGGGGGGGGGGAGGTGAAGAGGGAAAGCATTACTCGAAACGACTTCGGCCTATCGTCTTACTATTAAAAAAAACTACCATCGATGTCATCATGACGTGCATGTGGTCCATAACCTCCCCCCCCCCAAAAAAAAAAGAACTTCTGTCTCCTTACCGCAAAAAATGTTGGGGTATAACAAATGTAATATTGTAACTTTTGGAAATGGGGGAAGGGGTGGGTAAAGAAATATACCGTAGGGGAGGGAGGAGGGAAAGAGAAGAGGCATTTCTGGAAACGACTAGGGCGTCTCGTTCAATGTCCATGAAAAAATAACCTAGCCTAAGGGAATATACTTTGGCTGCAGCAACATTGAAATAAAAGCCAGGGGTCGATCGGTAGGTAGATTTTTTTTTGGCGGGGGGAGGTGGGAAGATATTATGTGTTTGCGTTAAAAAATACTGTGAATGTCATCACGAAGTGCATTTGCACCCCCCCCCCCCCACACACACACACACACACACAACCAAAGAAGTCCTCCAAGCTTCCTCCTCGCCGCCAAAAAATTTGAGGTATAACTGTGTAATATTAAAACTTTTGGCTATTGAGGTCGCAAAATAAAAAAAATATATCGTGGAGTGGGAGGGGGGGGGGAGCTTGAAGCAAATTTTTTTAGGCGTTGATGCTATTTTGTTTACATTAAAAAATACTGTCAGTGTCATCATCATAAGGTCTTTCTTTCAAGTACTGGTACTCACCAAAGTAAACAAATGCCAATTTCTCTCTACTAAACTAAAATCTATTTTTTGGCATAAAAAATAATCAGTCTAAATATGTACGGTAGTTCATCTCGTGCCTTATCCCCTCCAGCCTCCACGCAAACCGAAGAGTCCTCCGTCAAAAAAAGTGGATTATAAAAACTGAAAAATTGAAACTTTCGAAAATATGTAAGAAGGTGGGTCAAAAAATGTACCGCAGTGGGGTATTTTTTTACAGGGAGAGGACGGGAGTCACCCTAGAAACGACTACGGCCTATCGTTCAATTATATAAAAAAAATTGGTCTAATAAAAAGTTTTCCTTCCGTAACACTGAACGAAAAACGGTCGGTGGAAGAATTTTTTTCACAAACAATGAACGCAGTTTTGTGGGTTTAAATAAGCAATATATTTGAAGTAACAAGTCGTGCTTCCTCCTCCCGCCACCTTTCATGACATAGGTGCAACGAAGGAGCACTCTACGACGCTAATAATATACCCCTATGTTTCAATAGTAAGCAAGTCAACAGTCAAGAAGAAATCTAGCTATTTCTTTATCCGTCTTTAATTTATTCTCGGAATTCAAATTCGACCACTTTTCATTATCGTTCTTTAGACTTACACGCAAAAATAGTTTCGTCGATCGCGTAACACTTTGGCCAAGGCCAAACAGAGATAGTGGCTGCGTCATGGGGGAAATGAGCCATTTGACAGTGGCTGCATGATTCCTCTCTACTGTAATGCTCGAGGAACGCAGCTTCTCAGTGTGCCTTTACTTTGGCAGGTTTCTTTCCCGATTCCGTCGTCAGGCGTGCGATCGAATATAGTCCCTAATCGTTCATTCAACGTTGGTTCGCTGCTTGGCCTGCTTTGGCGGGAATTAGCTAAACGGCGGGGGACTGCAAGAAAACATGAGAAAGATACAGGTAAATGCCACGTTTAACACTGAAATCGGGCTCGTGGACCACTAAATAATTGTTTGATGATTTCTTAAAAAACTACATCCGGTAGTGTATCGAGGAAATTTGATAAAAATGGCTAACGAAGTACTGTCCCTTTAAAGAAAAGTAATATCAGTTTCCTTTTTTTCTCCTTGGACTTCTAGTTCCCTTTATTTCCAAACGAAATAACAATGTTCAAACCCAAGAAATGAAGTTTAAACTACAGTGATGTTTCAACAACAAAGGCGTGTTGTTTTTTGAAAGCAACAGATGCTTTTCAGTGTATTTTTTAAAGTAAACAAACAAATACAAGTTTTACAACTTAATATCAAACTACTTAGTAAAGACTGTGTATGTTGGTGGTCAACGTCTACCACATTTCTTGAAATTCCTCCACCTAATTAGCCGGCTTAGTGTATTTCTTCAGTCAGCCCAGTAGCTGGAGCCTAGATTTGACCTTCAACAAGCCTGAGCCCAACACTACCAATCAGCAACAATATCCCACTAACTTGGAATTAGATTTTGCAAAAAAAGAATCGGCAAGAATCAGGTCACCCAACACAATTCTGGCACATATTCTGTACTCTGTCCAGCATGATAAATTTTGGATTCTTGGCGCTTCTGTCTATGACACTCCTTCTGTGAGCACCTAGCTTGCGCAGAAACTTCTTTGAGCACCTTACCTACACAGAAACTTCTTTTGCGAGCGTAATCACACAGACCCTCCTAGAGGTTTGATGCACTCCCAGTGGAAGCTATAGCACCAGAAGGCATGAAGGGTAATTTTCCTTGGTAATAGCAATTGGAAATTGCTCTGATCTTTTACATCCCACAATCAACTTAGCATGAGGCACCACATGGCACTTCTCGTCCCGAAAACGTCTGGGATGGCTGAGGTCAGGTTCGGAGCCATGCAATTCTCAAACGGGCAGCAGTGTTGCTTAGAGTGCCAAACGTCTCTTTGCCATTTGTTGCACTCTGCAGTAAATGGGGCTTTGTTAGGTGCTTCCAAACTTTTGCAGGGTGCTTGCAGCATAGCTTTTAGTGTGGTGTAGGGAGCAAGTCATCTTAAATATAACCAAAAGCTTAAAATACACTATAGCTTTAAAATGACGTTTTGGAAGCAGAACATCCAGAGTCAGGTATTTGAAACCACAGGGTGCGCTGTTTGGTGGGAGCAGGGCTGCTTGATGTGGATATGTGGGCCAAATGCACTTTGCCCAAAGTTTTGTCTTACTCTTGCTTTCCTATGGAGAAGTAAGAAGCTGTAATATGTGGGGAGAAGGCAGATTGGAGGGGATGAGTTGTACACTAGTGATATCATGCTTGGACTCCTGAAAGAGCAGGGGCAACTATTAGTAGGAGGCTTTTTAGCAGGGGCCTTTCTTCCAGGGAAGTGTTTATTTTTTGCTCTCTTTTTACCCCTTTTTAGTCCCTTTATTAGCCTTTTTTCCCCCTTTGTTACCTTATTAAGGCACTTTCTCAGGCACCCGTATCAGTACCAAAACGGCAGGTGCAAGCCCCATCCCCCCTCCCCAGGTGAATACAGTACCCTCGGCTAATGCGATGAAGATCGCAACAGTTTATGTAGCACTTAAAGATTTTTGAATAGGCAGACGTGGACAAGGGTGCGGTTTCTTCACTGACCTTAAGGTTTTCACCTTACCAGCTTTACTCCCCAAAATTCCTAATACTCCCGTAGCCTACCACAAACGTTTATTCTGCCCACTCCATGTATGGCCACCCGCGCACTGAGCGACTTGGCCGTGCGGCCAGGTCGCTGCAGCCAATGAGAATGCTTACCGTTTATGTAAAACCATGCACTAATGATTTTCCTTAGCTGCAGCAACCTGGCCGCGCGGCCAAGTCGCTCAATGCGCGGGCGGCTTATGAGTTGGCACACAGACGGCAAGGCACATGTCCGCCACCTAGTTGGGAACGAGTTGGGAAATTATTGCCCACATGTGGAGTGCAAGGTGTCGTACATGTGCCTTGCTGTCTTTGTGTGCCAGCTCATATGTGGAGTAGGCACTACAAACGTTTGGTGTGGGTTCCAGGAGAAGTAGGAAGTTTGAAGAGGGAAGCAGTTGATAAAAGAGAAGCAGCTAAGGAAGGAAGGACATTAATTTCTCAAATGGTAATTTCGCTCAGGTACCCCTCCCTGACACATCCCTGTACAGTTGGCAGAGTGCTGAAGATTGAAAGGAAGGAGGTAATCAAGGCAATGATTCCGGATTTGGAGCCAAGCTGCTGTTGTAAATGCGACTCGCTAACTCCCCCCCCCCCCCCCCTTTTGATGCTTCCTTGCCTGTCTCTTTATTATACACGGTGCGCATGCACACTACAAGGCCATTATTCGTTAAATAATCACTCACCTGGTAGATCATACATACTCGTGGTTTACTTACTGTACTCAAATAATGTGGGGATAGGTTGTGGGTCGTGACCCATGTCCTTCCACTGCACATGCTCAATCTAGAATGCTGGTGCAAAACGTGCATGCACAGTGTATAATAGCGACCAACCAGGAACCATTGACTAAACCTGCTGACTGAGTTGCATGGTCAGTACCAGACCAAGAATTGTTGTGTATGCCTGGGCAAGGTTGCCTGCAAGCCCCCATCCCCCACTCAAGTTTAAAAACACAGCCGCTGCCTTTCTAAAGCACTGCATATGTTTGTTACATTATCTGGTACTATGGCACCAAAGTTGGTAAGAGGAACAGAAATGCGCGGTGTGTTTCCAGTTCCCTACTTTTGATGCAAAGCAATGTCAGTATTTTGGCCATCACGTCAGAAGTGACATGTTTATGGCCTGAGCATGTGTAGATGTTTATTTCCTTAACCGTCAACAAACTAGTCAATGAGAGACATGTTATGTGTGCAGGAAAAAATTGGAAACAAGTGCCTATAAGGCAAATGCAGCTGCGCCACCAGATCGGACGATCAATAACTGTTCCCACAAGTGCACACGCTTGCTTAATTAACTTCAGTTCCACATTTAGAGAAAAAAGTTAGCTTTTGTCTTAACTTACATATAATAATTCATTCTTGACCATAGTGTTATATATAATAACCCAGTGGTTCCCAACCTTTTTCAAACTGCGACCCCCTCTAACAATTTTTTTTCGCGACTCCCCCCCCCCCTCCAGTAAATTCCTTTCACCCGTCAGTTTCACAACTACGGGGTCTGGGGTGCTCCCCCAGTGGGGTCCAGGATGGAGCCCAGGGAAGCCAACACTTTTTTTTTCATTTTAAGCATTTTAAACGGCGTCATTTGCTCATAAAAAAAAATTGCCCTCGTATTTTATAGAATTATACAATATACAATAGATTAAAAAGATCAGTTGTTAGAATGGAGAGATTATAATTAGAACATTTTAGAAGAGATAAAAGTACTTTACAATTAATTAATTTTATTAATGGTTAAATTTCAGGGAAAAAAAGATTTTATGATTAAAATATTTTTAAAAAAAAGTAAATTAATTTTTTTTCTGCTTATGTTTCGCTACCCTCGAGAGGATGCCCGCGACCCATAAGTTGAAAACCACTGTAATAACCTACTTAACTCTTTGTACGAGTTAGCATGCACAGAGTAAACTTAACTGAAGAAGACTGAAGTGGTGCTAGTAGTTCGGATCTCTTCATGTCTTGTGTTGTAGCATCCCAGAATAATACTGGAGCTGCAGTAAGATATCTGTCCTTCAGAGAGCCTAGGTTTGCTGCAGCTTTATAGTATAGCTACAAGTAGTTTTGAAGAAATTTATTAAATAATTTTAAACTAACTCATTGTACACTGTATAGTACATGCCTTACTGATTATTTTTTTTTAATTCAGTATTGTTATAAAGGTCAAGAGGTATTCATGAACCATACCAAACAGTAAATATAATTTTGAGGTGTACGGAGACCTGGTTAGGACAACCGCAGTTTTGTTATAAATGTCGTTTTCAGCCATGACCATTAAGCTTATTTTGTGGATATGAAGTACAAGTTATGGTAACAAGACAAAGTGTTAGATTAAAGCTATGCCAAGGGAGTGTTGTAGATAAATAAGAGTTGTGTGGGTTTAAGGGCCACCGCGCACACAGCGGCCAAACCGCACAGCCAACGAGAATGCTTATGGTGTATGTAGCAAAGCGCAATGGGCCGCAGCTGCCAGCCTGTCGCCGCGGCTACTGGGATCTCGGGCGGCGTGCAGGCGGTCAGAGAGCGACCATACTTGCTCCAGGTTCATTTTTCACCACGTGGTCGAGGATTATCAAAGAAAAACGAACGTGGCCGCGCGGCCCGTCGCCATGTTTTTTGGCCGTGCGACCTGGCCGCTCAGTGCGCGGGCGGCCTTAGAGTTTAGGGCAGCTGGAAACTGTTACATAGATACCCTGAGGAGAGACACACTAGTTCAAAAGAACGAACCTAGAGGGCACCACAGATTTTAATAGTAGTTTTCTAATCACTCTGTGGATTACAGAAAAATTATTTGGTACGTTTGATTCATTTTGGGCTTTTTGAATACCTTTCCTTAGGGACCACTCAGAATTTATGAGCAGGGGGGGGGGAATTGGAATTTTTGGTGGGGGCCCTCCCAAATTTTTTTTTTCCCCCCGCGCCGTTCCAAAAAAACATCGAAGCAATAATAGTTGATAACCATTTCTGTTTACACATATCCATCCATTCCTGTGCACTGGAATACTGGTCTGGAGGTAGACTCAGAAATAACCCTGTGGTCGACTCCTGGTGTTAGCATCCCATCTTGTTCGATCAGAGAATTGGCTGTGCAACGCAACACAAGGAAAACACCGTTTTGTTTTTTGTTTAACGAGAATTAACCAAAATTGGTCATTCTGCTCGATCAACGGAGAGATGGACAATTTAGCTGGAAAAATCCAACCGGAAAACTCCGTTGTCACTTTTCAAACAATAAACCACATGTGTTACAACCACACGTTGCAGATATCTGACAAAGAAATACATAGGCCTGACTGGGAAAATACTATATTTTATAATCATGAGATATTTTTTAATTAAATTACTAATGTTTACAGCGGGGTTCGGCCCCGAAAGCTGAAGCTATTGACATTGACATTGAAAAACACCAGCAGGAAGCTTGTAGCTTTTGATGCTGGGAGGAAATGGGTAGGGTTCACCAGTTCTTGTACACAAACTGAGGGGTGATGGTCGGTCGGTAAGAAGGTATCTAATTTGGTTTTGAAGAGATTGGTATTTGATGCGGTGACAATGTCCCTAGGCTGACGGTTCCATGTGCTGCAAATCCGGAAAGGAAGAGAGAGTTCTCGGTTTGATTCAGAAGAACTTTTTTAAAGAATTCTGAAGAGCATTTGGACAATTGCACAACGTGAATTGCCAAAAAAAATAATGAAAATTATTACGCCCCCCCCCCCCCTTTTAGAGCCAGTGAAAAATTTTGATCCCCCCCTGAAGGGCAGCAAAAAAATTTGTAGCCCCTCCCCTCTTTTTATCCAAACCCTCCCGCTGAGAATTTCTGAGCGGTCCCTTAGTGAATACTCTCTAATACAAATACAAAAACAGGCATTAACTTCAAAAGAGCAGAATTTCTTTATTTTACGCACATTTCCAAATTAAAGATAGTCCTTCATCCAGTAAATTTTCGGCCACTGTCTGATGTCTGTAGGCTTCTCAAAGTTCGGTCGCTTTCCTGGTTACATGCCTGATTTACAGTTCGTCCATCATCAGAGTTTGAAATCGCCGCACTCCGTAGCCTTCCACTCTTTTTCGTAAAAAAATGGACTTGATTACGTACGAATAGGTCTAATTACAATGGTGCCATCTAGTAAGATGTCAGCTAACTACTGCTATAGTGCGTAGGGGCAATGTAATTCAGATATTACCTCTACCCTCCCCATACACCCTCATTTATTTATTTATGTTATAATTGTGTTGTAAGGGTTCTTTTTTCCACTGGAATGGGGATGCCCATTACAAAGCAGAAGCCAATCTCAATATCCCCTAAGGTAAAAACATGTGCTTTCTGACCAGGTCAAACTCTCAAACACATACTTCATGCACTATATTTGTAATTTTCTCCGCTGAAATTTGGCGACTCGTTCACCTGTAGGCTAACATTACAAACGTCAATGAGAATAAGGAGCTTGACATACAAACAAATCATCCTTAAAATACTCAAAATTAAGCATGAAATGACGCCAACACAAGTTTACAGAATTTTGAATCATCAAAAATGAAAGTTGTATGGTGATCTTTAGTATTCTGTTAGCTAGTGTTGATGTCATTTCCAACATGGCGGACCACTTTTAGCTTGTTGATGGTTGGTCCATCCCAACCCACCAGTAAGCTAACAGTGGTCCGCCATGTTTGGAAATGACATCAACACTAGCTAACAGAATACTGACTGGGTAGATCATCAAACAACTTCTTCCGTTTTTGATGATTCAATATTCTGTAAACTTGTGTTACCGTCATTTCACGCTGACATCATTTCCAACATGGCAGAGCACTGTTAGCTTGTTGTGGGCTGGTCCTTACGCCTTTTTTTAACTTTTCATCATATTTGCGAGTATTATAAGGAGGGCTTGTTTGTATTTTAATCCTCCCATTCTCATTGATGTTGTGTGTTGTAACAGGTGAAGAAAAAGATAAATTTTAGCACCGAAAGTTATGATCTAGTGCATTACATATGTGTTTATGAGTTTGACCTGGTCAGAAAGCTCATGTTTTTACCTTAATCGCTCCACTCACAAAGTCTCTCATTCAATCATTATCCCTTTGGCGCCAACGTCAATATCCTTCGACAACTTTTGCGAGCTCACACAGACGAGGAGTAATAACCAGTGCTATTCAAAAGCAAACATTTTTATGAACAATAGAGACCTAAACTGAAATTTTTTCTTGTGGTTTATTACCGTTATGTGAATGAGCCTTGATGTCATGACAATGTGTTCCATTTCACGATTTCAGGTTAAAAGGTTGCCAATTCCTCGTGCATCTAGAAAACTCGACTTAGTTTAGTTCAATCCAACCGGATTAATTTTCGAAAGTACCCCATGTGACTAGAACCATAAAAAATTTCCTTTTTTTTTAAGTAACGTACGTACTCGAGCCAGTTCAGCATTATTCATTACACGATGAACATCACTGTATAAAATTTAAATTTGCAGTTGTGGTTTTGAGTAGTGCCTACTAGATTCGTGCATCTATAACCAGGAGCTCATAAATGAATACACGTCTATAGGACGTGGGAGTGTCCATGTTGTAACTATCGCTTCATAGACGTCCTTCCCTTGTCACAGGGTCATCTTGGAGGGAAGCTGTGGGTTATGTTTCCAGAATCCAAACTAGTTGATTCACTATCATCAGAATCTTATTTCACCAAATCAAAGTCTGACGGCATCAACGTTTGAGCCATGAGGCGCGCGAATGCATAATTTCTACGTCACCATATCATCTGATCGAAAATAAACCAGTTACGAATTATGTTTAGAATAAAGTGCCTTTAAGAAAAAGTTCTATTCATATTTTTCGTAAAATTAACCCTTGTGGCCGAAATTCGTCATTTAAATTCTATTAGGCCATTTGTACATGCTATAGATACAACAGTTCACCTGTGCATTATAATTCCTGAGTTTAAACAGCTGCAATGTTAGTTCTAATTGCGATCCACTAACTTAATTGGGCTTAAATGAAAGGTGAAGATGTGCATTTTCCAAAAAGGGTAATTAAAACTATTTATTTTAATTAGAACCTGAGCTACGACAGTTTATCTATGTTGTAGCGCTTTGATTTTCGCACCATTTTACGACAAGATCCATCTCTAAACTGCTAAAGTAGCCGTTATAATTCAGATAAATGGATGTAATTAGGCTTAAATGAAAGATGAATTACCCAACACGGGTAATTAAAACTATGTATTTAAATTGGAAGCTAAGCTACGGCAGTTTATCTACATTGTAGCGGTATGATTTTTGTATCGTTTTACGATAAGTTCCATCTTTAAACTAGTGTAGCAGCTATCCTAATTAAAATAAGTCGTTTTAATTACCCTTGTTGGAAAATATATATCTTCATATTTCATTTAAGCCTAATTACATCCATTTACCTAATATAGAACGACTAAGGCACCAGTTTAAAGATGGAACTTATCGTAAAATTATTCAAAAATCAAAGTGCTACATCGCAGATAAACTGCCGTAGCTTAGCTCCTAATTAAAATAAATCGTTTTAATTACCCTTGTTGAAAAATATACTTCTTCATCTTTCATTTAAGCCTAATTACATCCATTTATCTGAATTATAAAGGCTATTGCAGCAGTTTAAAGATGGCTCTTGTCATAAAAAGATGCGAAACTCGAAGCGCTACAATGGACATAAACTCTCGTTTTAATTACCATTGTTGGAAAAAAAATATCTTCACCTTTCATTTAAACCCAATTATGTTAGTGGACCTTAATCAGAACTAAAATTGCAGCTGTTTAAACTCAGGAATTATAATGAAATGCGCTGTTGTATCTATAGCATACATAAAAGGCCTAATAGAACTTAAATGACGAATTTCGGCCAGAAGGGTTAATTTTACGAAAAATATGAATAAAACTTTTTTTGAAGGAAATTTTATTCTAAACATAATTGGTAACAGTAGAAGCAAAAATCTGTTTTTTGGTCCCCATTTTTGACGCCATTTTACTTATGACGTCATACAGGAGAGCTGCGCCATTTCATGAGTCTACATCCACCCTAGTGAGGATCCCTAGGGGTGTACCTGACACCCTGCACTCAAGGAAATTTTTATAGCTTTCGGGTTATACTATCTCGTAAACTAGAGCCCTTTTGGAGATTGGCTGGCAGACTATAATTCTTGAATTTGGTGTTCCTTTTTTAGAACCTCTTTATATTCAAAGGGTTTCAAAGGGTTTAACGAGCGTTAACCACTACTGGTCATCTGCCCGAAGCCCTATGTCTGCAACAGCCAGATATATCATAAAATATATTCATCATAAAATAAAACAATTGAAATGTGCAAACAAAGGCATGTTACAATACGAAGAAAATTGCAAACATGAGACACCTTTGCTACAATGACTAATTTGCTTAACTTGCATGTCGTACTTTACGGGAGACTCATTATATTACTTCTTCCATATATTACCCTTGATTTAGTAAGCCGTTTAGAGAAAAAAAAATGAAAATTAAAGTTTACTTCAAAACTCTTCTGGTAATTCATCATAATCCAAACTATAAACCACTTCTTATCAGAAATCTTTAATCATATCCGGCTTCCTCATGATGTGATTGAAGCCAGATCTGTTAACGGCTGGAAGGCAGACCATAAAAGCTTGGCTTTGGTTGTGTATTTTGTTTAAGTTTAAGTTTAAGTTTAAGTATATCCGTACGTTGCTAACGTCATGCAAGAATTCCTTAGCTTGGCTTGAGTATGTAATGACTAATGAATGATAACGTAACACGGAAGTAAAACTAATAAATCCCCCCACCCTAGAATTTGCTAGAATTAACCCCAGATTTTTATCACCCCCGGTTTTCCCCTCCAAATAGTTTCCACACCCGTTTTCATCCCCAACGCCAATCAATCCATCTAGAACTGGTAACACTGAGGCCAGCGGGGGATATATTCCGAGCTTTTTGCATATTTCTCTGCCATTGGGTGCTGATTTTGTTGCCACCACTGACGTCACAATACAACTCAGCAGCTAACGCACATGCGCGCAAGTCAAACTAGACCGGAGCCAGTGACGTCACACAAATATATTTGTGGGAAAACGACTTACTAAGCTTAGGACGACCATCCTTCCAATATACTATCGTTTCATTCGACCTTCGGTACCTTCCTAAACGACATAACAGAGCGAACCAAACCCACCACTATTGGTGACAGTTTGGCACATTCCCTGCTAATATCCGTGTTGATGCGGCTTGATTGACGTCGACATATCAGCGACGAATCCGTTTCGTCAAAACTGTTAGCTCGCGCATGCTCAAACCTCCATCCCAGCAAACCACCTCCCTGAGATGGTTCGCAATTTGGCATTGCTCTTGCCTGGTCACATCTATTAGCCAATCCTGGTTAAATCCATTAGCTAGGTCTGGTCGCGGTGAAGGTATGACGTATCAATAGGCTGCTGAGCTCGTTGAGCTGTATTGTAGTTTAGGAAGGTACTGAACGGCTGACGTAACATCACTGCGCACGCGCGACGTCAAGTTTGGAGCCAAACTGTCTGTAACAGTGGTGCGTTCTGTTCGCTCTGTTCGGTGCTTTAGGAAGGTGCTTTAGGAAGGTACTGATAGACTGAGGATACGCGAGGTGACGCACGCGTGTCTGGGGCTGATAGCCACGTCGCCCGAGGACTAATGAAGGGAATCCAGGAAACTAAACTTGCTGTTACGGAAGAAAAAGAAACTTTAGGTCTGTTTCAACGTCGCAATTAGCAAAATATTAATTATGGTAAGCTTATCACGGAGTATATACGTCGTAAAGCCAGCTTTAAACCAGTGTTCGTTTTAAATTGTGTTCGTCGGTCCTTCTGCAGTGGTTTCGATCGCTGGTTGTGAAAGGTAAGTTGGCGAGTGGCCTGTTTCGGCGGGAGTTTTGCTGGTACCACTGCGTTAAGTGACCAACATTGCTACGAAATACCCTATAAGCGAGGGTAATATCACAGGGAGCCGTCACAAAATACTCTTGGTGTGCCGGTCTTTTATTTTTTTCCTATCTCACACCAAGAGTATTTTGTGACGGCTCCCTGTGGGTAATATGCTATAAGCAATTGGGTGTTAATTGTGAATAAGAATGGCTCCTGTCTTTAATCTTGAAAAGGTGGGGAATGCAGACGATGCGCTTAGTTTAGGCTACCGCAAAAATATGAATCCTAAGGGGCCGGTCATTATTTATGGCGCCGGCGGGGGAGGGAGGAATTGAAAATTTGGTATTACCACTATATTCTCGATGACCCCCGCCCCTCTCCTTTAAGACCCTGAAAAAATCTTGTTTACCCCACTCAAGGTCCAAAAATAATGGCCCTCTTCCCCCACTGCCAAAAAGAAAATGCGCTTCTCGTAACTTATACCCATTGAGACTGTCTGGAGATGATTTCCAAGGTTAGTGCTGTAGCCAAATTAAGTAAGTAGCTCTTCACACCGACGGTTGCCAGTAGTTGTAACTGTAAGGAAACGTGTTTCGTTTTTAACGAAAAGACACGTTGGGTTAAAATGTTCCCTATTAAAATGTTCCTTGTACCGATCTCTTGTCGAGAGTCGTACAATCAGTATGATGTTTGTATGCCCACATCCGTCACATAGTCAACACCTGAAAGACAGAAGAAGCCAAGACACCAGGTGTCAAGGCTTTGCTACAAAGTTGTTTGTAAAAGCTGTACTTGCAGTACATGTTCTAATACCTTCAAACCTTGTAAAGACTCGGATCATGGGGGTCTGGACTCTGGAGGGCTTACCAGGCCTGGACTGGCAATAGTGCCCGGGTGCCAATGTCACATAGGCCCTCGCATAGAATCGTAAGGGGGCCTTTTCAGTTACAAGTAAGATTTGTGTTGATGAATTTTTTCTTGTTGCAAGTTTCAGATTGTATTATAAAACGACCCCTTCCCTAATCATTCCTATATGAATGAAACTCAACGCAAGATGAGTGTAAGGAATGTCGGCGTTTTATACAATATTTTTAACTCACTCTTGTCCTATTGTCCTACCGAAATTGAGCGAGGCACGTTTTCCGTACTTAATTTGGGTACAAGAAGTAATCTGCAGACAGTCATATGACCGTTTAGCTGAATCCCATTTCGCCGAATTTTAATCAGCGTCTTAATTTTCGGCGTAACGTGAATTCCCATTTCAGCTGATCCCGTTTCGCAGAATAATTTTTTTTCACAAATTATGTGCCTCGCTCGCTGCGGCTAAACATATAACATCAGAAACTGCAACTATTCACAAATTCCTCCGAATTAAGAATGCATATTTAACTTCTCCAATGTTTTGCGAAGCGGAATTCGGTGAAATGGGAACTCTCCTTCTCCGAATTTTAATCGGGGCTTATTTTTCAGCAAAACAGGAAATATTTTCGACGAAACGGGTATACACCTTCTCAACAGGCATATGAATAGTCTATGTTTTTTTTTTGGGGGGGGGGGGTGGAGGTCACATTATTTTTGGATCTAGGGTGGGGAGGTCGAGATTTTATCTGGGATTTGAAGGGGAGAGGGTCAATGAATATTTGGTAGTCACATTTTCATGTCCTCCACAGCACCCCCCGGCCATAAATATTGACCATTCCATTATGAGCACACATAACTCTCTTCCCCCCTTCCCCCCGAATTGTGTTTGGGGGCCTTTTAAAATGTCATGGCACTTGGGCCCCAGGGCTGCCAGTCCGGGCCTGGGGCTTGCCCCCAGAAACTGAGGCGTTATTAGAAATTTTGACTCCTGAAAGTGCCATTTTTTAGTTCCAAAACTGACTTTTTTTTTTCCAGTTTGGTCAGTGTGCTTTTGATTCCCCCTCTTGACGGGACTTAAAAAATGGATGACCCTCCTCAGGGGTGGGGGGGGAGTATAAATAATGATCGGTCCCTAAGCACACGTCTAATCGCTTCATCAAACAAACCAAGTGTTCCTTCCTCTACTAGATTTTTCTATGTGGAAAACCGCAACAAGACTTGGGTCGATCTACATGAGAAAATGTTTCCTAAAAATTGACTTCATTCGCACCACCAAATTTTAAAACGTAACTGGCCTGACGTAATCATTAATATCAGCAATAACAAGGCAAAACCACAGAAAGCAATGTTATCCATGAACAGATAAGGGACGTCAAACTTTTACCTACAGTTGTTAAGTGTTGGAAAGATCCTTCGTTCCTTGCAACTCTCGCACAGCAGACTATTTGCCAGGACGGCAGCATCCCCATAAAGCAGTCTCTCTGGTCCCGGTAATGGGATCCAGGTTTGGTCCCCAAGAATTTGTTGAAAGTTAGGCCCTGATCTTGTAGGCCCTGATCTTGTAAAGTCAACATAATCGGCCTAATCAAATGATACTTAAATTAACCAAACCTAATCAACGCTAAATCAACGCCTAATCAACATTACATCTTCTAAGACGATGCTTTTTGTGTTTACCGGGATCCATACTTGCAGTCCCAGCAACATGTCCGAGATAGGCTTGATACAGTTAATGGACCAATCTGGACTAGAGACACTGCTTTCGCTCAATTCGACAGAGAAACTCCTGAAAGGGCAGTTACATTTGACTTGCGTCAAGATTATAGCATCAGTCATGCTACTTCTCCGCCGCGATTTTCCGAAGCACGAGTATTCTATGGTAGGGGGAGGGGTGGTTCGATATAAACATTGCAAACACATTTAGCCAGAACTCGAATCATACACAAGTTTTTAGCAGCAGCACTTTTTAAAAATGGGAGTTGGGAAATGAATTGCACGGTTACAACACACAGCTCCTGCTTGGATTCAGCATTCATCAAAGTGTAATGTATATGAAGCCACGAAATCTTTTTGTCTTCCTACTGTACCGCCTGCATTATGCACAACTTCAGGTGGGGAAATTGTGACCGAAATGAAGACGACGAGGGAAAGAGTGCATGTAAACTCTGGTGGTCAAGATCACTTGCATGGATGCACAGGGAGGAACCGCAATCTTATCTTTTAACATACTGTCTGTGGGTTAGTTTTCAGTTGAACGTAGTAAATAACATGTAATTTTTGTTTGCCAAACTGTGTTAAAGTGTCTTCGAAAGTCTTGTAAGCTACTGATCTGCTGTGAGTTAGCCAGCTTTGCAGCCTTCACGCCTGAGGCTCCACCCCTAAGCATGCTTGATGCTTTGGCAGCAATGCAAATGCAGCAGGACAGGGTGTCGGGTTGAGCAAGATAGTAGCGTAGCAGACTAGTAAGCAGGAACAGCATTTAAACGATCACCAGGTAATCTAAAATGCAATCTTCATCCTCACACGGCAACCATATACCAATTAGGGGTGGCACGATACAAACAATTGTTATCCCGATAAAACTTTTTTTTTTTAATTATCGTGATAATTGATAATATCTCGATAAAACAAATTTAGAGGCTGGCATAACCATTTTAATTTTGTTAATTAAATTTAAAAAAAAAACCGTGGCTGAAGCCTACAGTGCAACCTTCACGAATGTTGACTTGTGTGGAACTTGCCATTTGGCTAGTAAATATGAAAATGCACTTATCGTTGTTCATTATTTCCTCACCACGTAGAAACAATTTAGCAGTTGTGCTGCTACTTTATGCTTAAATATTGTTTGCATTAAACTTACTCTAATCAGATAAAGTGGTTAGCCACAGTATTGCACACTTGGTTGGGGAGCCCTTGTAATTCCAAACGCAACGCTACAAACCGCTTGATTCTAACTATTACGGTTTCCAAGATACGACAATTTGACCATCGAGGTTTGAACGATAATTCGATAAATCCGAAAAAGTGCGATACGATAACCAACAAAAATTATTCTGTGATACTGATTTTTGTGCCACCCCTACTACCAATTCTAGAAATTGGGTAATTCATTAAAAATTTCTTAAAATTTTGAAAATTATCCGTCGACTTTTTAAGGTCTAACCTGTAGGCTACATCCTTAAAGTGACACTATCACCAATTGAAATGCGAACAAAAATCCCACGGCGCCATCTAGCGGCAGTGATATTGTTAACTTTTGCAGCTTTCTGCCAGGTGCACGAGGACGTTACCACATTTTCACTCAACAATTATGGAGGTCATGGTTTGTTTGTTTCATTTAAAGAAATGCCGTTATGCTTTCCTTTGCTTGGTGGAAGCAAGTGCTAGATGTCGCCAGATTCTGCCTACTTTTAATTAGTGATAGTGCTACTTTAAACCCTAATTAGGTGTACTGCTTTTATACTTTATTGATACATAGAGTTTACTGTAATTAATCCATTAAAATCCAAATCCTATTATTAGACCCACTAAAATAAAATAAAAATAAAAATTTTGTTCGGGAAACTGTTTTTATATTTTCTATTTTGTAATAAGGCTGTGGCCTTTAATGTAAACAAATTTGAAGGCATTTTTTAAAAGCATTGCACGGCCTAAGCTGTAGAATCTTTCATATCGCATTATAATCATTATTTATTTGTTTATTTTTAGGGCAAGAGGGAATGAGTATTGATCTAGCATGGTATTAATGAATCTGCAACGTTAATTCATCACTCAAACAATGGCCGCCGCAACAAGTGACACCTCACACAAAAAGGTTGGTACCGACTGCCGAATGTTTTTGTTGATGTAGAGGTAGGCTACCTGAGAAAAGGTTGTTTTATTTTTCATTTTTCATGGTCGTCTTATAATTTATTTTTAAAACTCGGTATTTGTTACTAATGTTGGTGAGCAGTAGCACATTGCATCTGTGCTACTGAATCCATACTAGGCCTATAAACTCTTACGGGTTTTTTACTGATCCCATTGGGTATGGATATTGATAATGTTCATGGAATGGTAACATGTTCAAAGAAATTTCTACATTGGGGACATTGGTTGCTCCAAGGGTTGGGGGGGGGAGGAGGGGGTGCAACGCTCGTTCTACGATTGCTCCTGGTGAAGTAGGGATGACTGTCCCTATTTCACCAGGAGCAAGCTTGGAACGCACGTTCCATCCCCTCCTCGCCCCCCCCCCCCCTCACCCCAACCTTTGGAGCAACCAATGTCCCCACTCCAAGGCCCTTCTTTCAACCAGAGAGGCGTTGTATATTATGTTCCCTGTGGTAGTTGTGGAGCGGTGTATGGGGGGGAAACACGGAGACGCCTCCAAGCTCGCCTTAAAGAGCATCAGGATGCAACAGCACAAGAAGACAGAAGAAATGGGATTGCACTCCATTGCATTGACAATCCGCAACATTCCATCAGCTGGTGCAACACTTCTGTCTTACTGCGATCCAACACATTCAAGGACTCGCACCTCAAAGCACTTAAATCCATAGCTATAGGCCAATTCAAGGAAAAGGGAGTACAGCTGATGAACATTATGGGCCTTCCTATCTCAACATCGATCGTTTGCTCAGGCCGGAGCTGAAGGCAACACTAGGCCAAATTTGGCAAGTCCAGATACAGCAAGCACCAACTGTATAGATCAGTGGTTGGCAGCACGAATTTCAAAATGAGGTGATCTTCGATCGTTTTGTGCTTCAAAATTTTTTACTTCTGAAGAAGGTGTAAGGACTACCACAGACCCTGTGTGTAATCACCGAAAATTCAATTGGACCTTTCTATGTTCGTCCGTGTGTGGTAATTGCGTAATTATTCTTATGATGTGATCTGAATGGGAAATGGTTAATTCGCCACCAAGGCGGTGAGTTAGCATCGCGCAATAAACACTAAACGGCAGCCTCACCACATTGGTGGCACTCTGGTTTCGGAATGAACTTCGCTCGGATTCAACACCTTTCGGATGCACTCGGATGTGTTGTGTACGTGCGTTGCTTAATTATAAAATTACTTAGTTAAAGGCACATAAATCCTTCCGATACGTCTTGCGACCCGTTGAGAATAGCGTTTGCAACATTTACACAGGTTAGAGTTAATGTCACAAAACATCTCACACGAAAGAAAAAACAAGAAAATGACTGTGATAGCAACATTTTACATGCGTTTGAACTAATGTCACACAGCTGAGTCATACAGGAAAGCCAACAGGAATGAATGTGCCTTTAAGTACCATCCTGTGATACCTGTTTTCGACTCAAACTTCTTACCATATAGCAAAAGACAGAAATATGGGTGTATTTGATTTTCCCCGATTCTGGTGCATCTGGGGGAAAAAGTTGTTGCATGAGTCAATGGAGCTCATGCAATTGGATATCAGTTTTTGATAATGTTGAATGCGATTTTGCAGCTTTCGAAACAGTTGATCCTCATTCCTCATAGTTTACACTCTGAAACTCGTCCTTGAACACCTTTATAACTCTTGCCACGAAGCAAATGGCGCAGTGAACGTATACAATTTCTGTGCCTGTTGTACAATACTGAGAGAGAGAATGGTTTGCGTAACATATTCTTTGGTGAGTTTAGACGCGTGCACATACCTTTCTAGGTCTTGCAAATGTAATGAGATGATCTATCTCTATGCCCGGAATAATTCGGGTAAGTTATTTTCGGCAATCGGAATCCCGTTATAGCGGTGGAAGAGTTGGGGTCATTAATCTTAATTACTGCAGTGTCCGTTGACACGCCACCATTTTCCATGTGTAAAGTGGTGCCATCTATGTTCGTTGCGTACAGTGTTTATTTGATTGAGAAAAAGATTGCTCTCCTTTTCAGCCAAAGTGGTCGAATTTAGTTGGCTTGGCTCTTTGGTGTACAGGCAGGCCTGTTCACCAAAGCATTAGTTGTGATAGGCATTGCGGCCCTTTGCTGCAGGCTGGTGGCGGGGTGAGAGGGGGTTTGTTGGAATGTGTCGAGCACGCAGGTCATCCGATAGTTGACATGGATGAGGTCATGAATTGCCCAACCGTTTGTTCCCTATTGGACACCAAGTGGCAGCCCGTAGTTCGAAGAAATTAGTCCTACTTTCCCTTTCGTTGGAAGGCTGCCACTCTGCTCACCACCGCATCCACAATAAACGCCCATTGTGGATGCGGTGGTGAGCATAGTGTTACGATGATGTCGTCGGTTCATGGGAGGAGGCAAGTCTATCAGCATCACTGAAGTAGTGTCATTTAGGGATGCACCGAACGTCTTTCACGAATACGGAATATACAACCGAATACTTAACCTGCCGAATAACAGTTACGGAATATACAGCCGAATACTTACCCTGCCGAATAACGGTTATGGAATATACAACCGAATAACAAATACCGAATATTTAACCTGCCGAATATCAAATACCGAATATTAACCTGCCCAATAACATATACCGAATACTTAATCTGCCGAAAAATAAATACCGAATATTAACCTGCCGAATATACAACCGAATACTTAACCTGCCGAATATACAACCGAATACTTAACCTGCTGAATATACAACCGAATACTTAACCTGGCGAATAACAAATACCGAATATTAACCTACCGAGTAATAAATATCGAATACACAACCCAATACTTAACCTGCCGAATAACAAATACCGAATATGCAACCGAATATTAACCTGCCAAATAACAAATACCGAATACTTAACCTGCCATATAACAAGTACCGAATACACGACCAAATACTTAACCTGCCTAATAACATATACCTAATATCCAACTGAACACTTAGCCTGCCGAACAACAAATACTGAATGCTTAACCTACCGAATATACAACCCAATACAGGGTGGTCCACAAAAAACGGACGCCCAAAAATTTTCTAAGTCCAACTTTTCTTGTTAGTACCCCCAGAACAAGGAGAGGACAGAAATCTTCCGGTTTCATCAGATTTGATTTCTGTCCTCTCCTGATTCTGAGGGGTGCTAATTAGAAAAGTTGGACTTAAAAAATGTTGGGTCGTCAGTTCTTTGTGGACCACTCTGTATAAAACTCAATAGTTAAACTACCGAATACCGAGTATTCGGCACCGAACTGACGTATTTCTGACTTATTCGGCCGAACCGGATTATTTGGCCCTTTTCCGAATAATGGTCGAATACTTGACGGAATTTTCTGCCGAATACCAGTGAATTAAACATAGGATATTGATTAAAATCTGTAACCATACTGTTTAAAGGTAGACTCATTAGTTGACCAAGTTTCCTGATGATAAAACTTGACGAAACGGAAGTAAAGTGATATAACACACATTTTCGCTTTTTGATAAACTTACCCTCCCCAAATAAAATTATAGTTCAGCAATGGCGACCAACCACTCTCTACTTTCTTGTGTTGGCCCATTATAAAACTCGTCTTCTTTTCTTTGAAATATTGGTTTACAATGCCCGCTAAACATTACCAAGTTCGCTAAAATTCACAACTCGGACTCACGCTTAGTCCAACAAATTTTCGATACCACCCAGATATCTTCATCAGGCCTTGAGGATTTTTCTGCTTTCTACATCAACAACATCGTTGTTCACTACGTCGTCTGCTTTGCACACTTTTGCATTCGAATTCGGCCGCGACCGCAGCCTCCCGTATTTATTGGGCTGCATGCGCTGTGCACTCGTGAGTCCCCATTGATGGTTCAACCGCTCGCTGAGTTCTCTTCCTACTAGGTGTGTAACTCTAGGGAAAGCTGGGCCTTGGATGTTCACAGTATGAATTGCAGCGATGTTTTTCGAGCCGCTAAACATATGCATTTTCATCATAATGTTAAACCAAAAAATTGTAGTGATTATAATAATCCGTTTCTATTTCTTCACACGGCTCAAAGTTCATGTCGAACTTGAAACACAAGCAAAATGATAAATCTGTGTTACTGATGGTTGTAAAAAGGTCAGAACGTACAACCTTTACAAGTAACAACACTAAAACTGCTAATACCGTGACCAAATAATATTAGTACAGAGCGGCTATAGTAGTTTGTAAAGTTACGTGTACACCACAAAAAAAGTGATAATAATTTTTTTAAATATAAATACGAATGTAAATATAAACTAATGAATGTAAAACTAAATGTTTTGAAAATCCTTTTTTTTTTGTAAATAAACTACTTTTCAGCCAAAACATTTATCTAAAATGTGTTAATTTTAAAGCAAAATTTTTAAATCCAGTGCATGGGCTTGTTTTCTTTGTTTTTTTTTTTTTTGGGGGGGGGGGGGGGAAGGTAATAAGCCGAAGTCCTCTTTTTTGTTCGTAGTTTACCTTTATTGGGTTAAATTATATGCTGTGAAATTTACCAGGTGGGGAGGGGAGACTTCGGGGTCACGCTTACCTACATAGTCCATGCTGATCCAATTTAGTAGGCTATAAACTATGTTTTGCAGGTGCTGTGATGTTAACACGTCGGCTACGTTTGGTGAAATAAAGTGAAACAAATTTAATCTTGGGATTCGATTCATAAAACAGTATTTTAAAACGAGTATAATTTATTTAATCACTTGAAAAAAATAACGTGAGGGGTTATAAAAAAATAAATTGTCACTTCTTCGACCCTTACTATAAGCCCTCTTTTTAAACAAGTTTTACTCGGGTAAGGCAAAATTGGTAGGGATGGATCGATAAGCAAAACCAAAACCGAATTTTGGTTTTTACTGAAAACTGAAACCGATTCGGATTTTGTGTCGGTGTCTTCAAATATTGACGTGTTGTTTAAAATTTTTAAATAATTATCATAATTATCGTAGTGGTGTCATAGCCTGGCCCATGGTCAATGACGCTGCTGAAGGTGAAAGCAGGAGTGAGTTGGAAGCTAATAATACTACTGTTAAAAAAAAAATAGGAAAATCGGGTCAGTGGGAGTATGGCTAAAACAACTAGCGAAACCGAAAACTGCAGATTTGTGCGCATGTAAAACCGAAACTGGAACCAAAGTCAAAAAATGAAACCGACCCATCCCTAAAAATTGGAATCAAGACACACGCTAGTGTGTCGGCCGCCAAGATGAAAATGATAATTCCTATCCAGATAAAATGTATATGAACATGGCAACCACTAGACACGTTATGTCTTTACTGCAGAGGTAGTTATGGCTGTTTTCAGGCATGTGAGGATAAATAACAATGCGACAGAAAAGGCTGACACTTGTTTAATTGGTCTCCTGACAACATAAAAGTCACTGTTAGTGACACAGCTTAAAAAAATGAATTTCATCAATTTGGACCAAAAATATCTGAAATCTACCCCAAAACAAAACTTGTTAAGGATTCCCGCCAAGCTTTTTGGCCGTGTGAAGTCGTGATACCAAATGCCAAGCTAATCCCACCGAGTGATAGTTTGAAGGTTAAATGAAATAATTGAAAATTGCACAGTAAGCAATTTTCATATAGTTCATTTAACCTTTGAGCTATTACTCGTTGGGATTAGCTTGGCGAAAGAGCTTGGCGTTTGATATCATGACTTCACATGGCCGAAAAGCTTGACGGGAATCCTTAACAAGTTTTGTTTTGGGGTAGATATACACTTAATGGAAAAATGTCCTTTCTTTACTGTAAACGGTAAGCTTAACCCGTGCACAGCACGTGAGTCATGCTAGCCACTGTACTACTCCTCCAATCCACTACCTTCTACCGCTATAAAAAAAAAACGATAAATTTGCTATAGGCTACAGGGTGGTCCACAAAAAACTGACGACCCTAAATTTTCTATGTCCAATTTTTCTAGTTAGCACCCCGCAGAAACAGGGGAGGACAGAAATCTTCCCGTTTCATTGATTTGAGTTTTGTCCTCTCCTGGTTCTGAGGGATGCTAACTAGAAAAGTTAGACTTTACACATTTTTTTTTTTATTTACTAAAAATTTAAGAATGTTATAGAGAATAGGATCTACTTGTTTTGCGAGCGACTATTTTTTTTTAGAATGAGTATGGTACCTTTTTCTGGCTTGTTTTAACAAAAATCAATACTGAAAAGTATTGGAAAATTTGATAGTGTTTCTAAAAAGTACTTGAGAAAATAACGTTTTATGATGTACGAACTCTGTTTTAAGCCAAGTAAAAAGCATGCGCCATGCACTAAATGCCTAGTGTTCTCAGGTTTAGTTTATAACGCAAGCCTAAATTTTAGCTAAAACTGTGAACACTAGGCATTTACTGGGTGGCTAGCTTCTTTTTTTCTCAGCGTAAAATGGGATTTGTACATCATGGGATTTTTTTTCATGTATTTTCAAAAACTTTCTAGTAATTTAATTTAAAAGCTTGTTTTAAAATGTGCTTCACATCGTACCTAACTTCCCATTTGTTTGTTTCCTAATCTTGTAGTAGGTTTCCAGAGTGCCAAATAAATACAAAACATTAATGAGTCTGGTCTGATCAAAGGCAACTTTTGTGCGGTCCAAAAAAATGTAGAGGACGCTTTTTTTTTTCTGTAGTCAGAGTCCGGGAAATTTTCCTACCAAACGACGGATCCCACATTTTTTGGGCTTCAGGCTGTAAAGAATTTGTTTTATTCTGCAGCAGAAATGTAAAAATGTTTCGAAAAAAATCAATTCAGGTAATAATCACGCACATTTCCACAAACTAGAAACTTACTCCTATGTACAGCAAATTTTTAACAACTAACTGTTCTTATCATCAGGTTTTTAAAGGTTGATTTAATCCCTGATCACATCTTTCCTCAACGTTGTTTACAAGCGCCGTTTTCGAATTCTCCGGTAATCGTGGCCTACTACATTTTTCGGGCCGTTGCGTGATTTATTTATGAATTATTTTTTTTTCGGATTTTCGTCATTTGTTCCACAGTAAGAACTTCAACGTAGAAATGTTTCTCCTGCAGCAGAAACAGTGCTTGTATCTGTTGCTTCTTCACACCCCCGCCGCTGTTCTTGGTTCACCTTTCTACTATAAGCATCATTAGGATTAAAATGCGCATGCTCACCAGCGAACGCTGCAGGAGAGCCCCTTTCACATAGTCTCCTGTTCAATTTCTTGTGCATGGACTCTTCTGGCAGATTGACCAGTTGATCAGAAACCAGAACTGGAAAAGGGTGCACCGAGCCATGTAGGGCTGCGATATTGGCATGTCAGTAGCAATACCTTGTTCAAGGCAGTTAGTTAATATAATCGAAAACACCGGCAACCGGTAGTCACAGTGGTATTTATTTTCGTGCACAACTTGAGATGAAGGTGAAAGGAGACTCACCGAAAATTCAAGTGTAGGACCTTTTTGTGTTCTTTGGGGGTGGTAAATGTGTTTTTGTTGTGGTTTTTAAGATAATTAATATAAACCCTGAATTATGCTAGAAGTACTGGCTCTTAAAATATGTTAGCAGAACAAAAACCAGTTTATACTTCCAACATTTTTGGTGTTTGTGACGATAACGTACACGCCTCGGATGCCGGAAATCTGCCTGTTGTCTCCGATTAGCGTGACTATCTCTTCAGTTGGTCCTGGGTTCAAGCCTATCCTCCGGCCAAGCCTGTGCGTTCAGAATGATATAGGTAATGAAAATATACTCGTGGTCATGTTGATTATGGCATACAAAACTTAAGAATTTCCTCGCATACTTGTCCCTTTGTGATTCAACATAACCTTAATAGGCTAGTTGAAAAGAATGTTAATTCAAATATATATATTTTTCTTTTCAAATTCTCTTGCTTCTGTTGGGCAATTGATAAAGAAAGAGGCTTTTCCGTTTGGTGTGCTCATCTGTGATTAGCAAGCCAGTTAGGTGAGAGATAGCCGAGCGCAGGAACAGTTAGCATAGTATGACAGGTCAAAATGTGGAATGAACATAAATTTTGGGGTTACGCTTAGTTAAAATGCTAAAGGATTGAAAAAAAAAATTATACATTTAAAAGTGGTGTTTTTATCACAGTGAAATATTTAGGAACGTTCATGGTGTTTGCGTGATCAAGTATGAAAAAAAAATTATTTTTCATCTTTTTTTTTTTAAAGGGTATGCTGAGTCAGGATAACTCCGAGTTTGCCCATTTGCGCCAACTAGCTGCCTCGTTGGATGACATGCGGCGGAATGACACCATGACTGACATTACTCTGGTGTGTGGAGAAAGAGAATTTCCGGCCCATAGACTTGTGCTCGCTGCATCTAGCCCTTATTTTCGTTCCATGTTTAGGTCAGAGTGGAAAGATAGAAGCTGTGAACGGCATGAACTTTGCGGCTGGAGTCCTGCCACTGCTGCTTCTGTCTTGTCGTTTATGTACACGGGCCGAGTGAGTGACACGAAACTGGCCGACGACAAAGAAGCACTGACGAAGCTCCTCGAAGCTGCCGACTACTTTCAGGTCGAAGAACTAGTTGATCACTGTTTTAACTCCCTATCTCGTCTCTCGCTAAACAGCACCCATTTTTGGGACTTGTATGGTTTGGCCGACAAGTTTAACAACCAACGTCAAATACCACGTACTGTCAAACAGCTTTTTGCAGATTTTGCTAACATCTCTCAAAGTGAAGAGTTTTTACATCTCAACAAACGCCAACTTCAAACCATACTGCAGCACCCTGATGTGGATTTAAGTTGTATGAATGCTGTCTTCGCTGCCGTATTAAAATGGACAGAATTCGAGGATGAACGGTATCTTTTTCTGAAAGAATTTATCAATACCTTTGATGTGTATTGGTGCCAGTTACGGTTATCGGACCTTGTAAGAGAGAACCTCTTGAAGCATTCCTGGACTCCTAGAATGAGAAATATTCTGTCAGATATATCCGTTAGCAGGTGCCCTACTCCATTGACGTGCCACCAGCAGCTGCAGGCCAGTTCTATGTTTGTATGCTTTGGTGAAAATCTTGTACATACGTATGATTTGAAAACGGACGAATGGTTAATATCAAGGCAGCCACCTTTTTACGTCGATCAAAGAGCAGCTACAGTCAGCTACAATAGACACATTTTCTTTTTTGGTGGCGCTTTAGTAACTCAGTACTCGCATGCTCGACCTACAACCATTATACAACACTGTCTTTCAACAAATGCTGTTGTAGAGCCGGCATCAGTCGAGTTAGTTGTCGCTGTTAACTTGGCAGGAGCAAGTGTACTCAACGATTTCATTTACGTAGTTAACGGCCAGAAGAAAAAGAACGAACCGCTTGATATCGTGCAGTGTTACGACCCCAATAACAAAACATGCAAACAAGTGTCTTCCACTGTGAAACGGCATTTAAAGCCCCTAGTATTCGGTTTTGAGAGTCACTTGTATGTTTTTGCAGACACAACGTCCGGTTACAAGAATCTTGAACGTTATGATCCCATTGCCGACCAGTGGACAGAGTTAATTGCTCTGCCAGTATTGCTCATAAATCCCTGTTCAACCATCAGTGGGACAAAGATATTTTCTTTAAATTCCCTCAACTGTGATTATCAGTTCTACACACTTGATGTGTTGTCTTTAGAGCAGGAAATTGTGCATTTTGACGGAGGACCCGACCTTGTTAAGCGTGTGTGCTCCGCTAAAAATGATGGAAAACATTATCTTCTTGCGGTTGACCTTTCCAACACCCCATTCTTTTATGATATTCAGAATAAGCATTGGGTTAAAAATGGACAGAGTTGTAATGGCGTCATGTTTCATTCATTGTCTTGTTGTGTGTAATTAGGACAGATATGTAACAGTAGCTTGCAAAAACATTCATACGTAGGAATGTGACTCTCGATACAATGATTTTGTGGCTAGTCAAAATGCCAGAAGTAACTTTAAGGCTATTAAAAAAATGTTTCTGAAGCCTCGTCAAAAACTGATCGATTTTGAGATCATTTTATTTATTCCTTTTTTTTAAAGAGCTTTTGAACGGTGGTTTTCTCCAACTGTCAGCTAGGTACAGTAACAAAATTGCTCAGGAAAGTAGACAATTTAAAAATGTTGACTCCCCGCTTTTGACTTTGAGATTTGTCAGAAATGTCATTAACGTGTTTGTTATTTACATTCATTCTTGAAAGTAAACCACCACAACGGTATTTTGCGAATTTTCTACACTTCCTGTGATCGTGTTTTTCTCAGGAACAACGAAGAGTAGACATTACATACCTTGAAGGAGAATGCGAGAAGTAGTGTTGGGCGGTACCCGAAATTTGTGCGACAGTGCCGGTGCCAGCCTAGGTACCGCGGTTACTCGATATTTAACGATAAGTAAAATTTGGCGGTACCAACGGTATTTTTTTTTAAGTAGCCTAATCAAACTAATTAAGGTTGGAAATGGAATCGTCAATTTCATTTACGTAGCCCCTCCAAACACAAATACACATAAAACATAATCACCAAGTAGGCTACTGAACTTTGAACTCTATTTTATTTTTCTGTTGGTTTTTACGCTGACGCTGGTTGTAGCATCAAAGTTACACAGATTTGGCTCCACTTTTGTGCTTTGTTCAGAATTTCAATTTTATCATTGTTGATCTTTTACTGATTATTACACTGCTTTGAGCCCTACAACAAAAGTACTAAATGAACTATGGTTTTAAGTTTAGTGCCTTTTTTCATATTAAAACAATACCGGTATTTTATGCAAATACCGATTACGGTTTCGGTATTCAAAAAATACCGATACCGCCCAGCACTATGCCTGACGCCCGTCCCGACTTTTGTTTTAGAAAAAGACATGAGAAACAACTTACTTTTTTTAAGTGGCCTAATAATGTCCACTTAGCAGTTTGACTTGAGACTTCTGTGTATAACATATAAGTATGCCGAAAGTGTCCGTGGCCTGTCTTGAGTCCACCACAGAACAACACACATAATCGATTGTACGTTTCTGGTAGCAGGGTGCCTTGCTGATAACCAAGATGGTTAATAAAACAATTTCGGCCGTCGATTAAAGTCGCCCCCTCCAGGAAGACGTAGCCGCTCATAAAATGCTTGCAGGACTAAGATACGCCGCGCACAAAATATCTTTTTATGTTAGTCTTCAGAAGCGCTATCGTGTTACAGTAACGTAGTTTACGTCTAGTAATTTAAGGACATTAAACCAGGGATTAGTGAAGCGTAATAGTGTAGGAGTTAAACAGGTTCAGTAGACGGTTCGTGGCTTCAAAAGTCATTCTGTTGGTAAGGTCAGGCGATGTTACGATACATCAGTATTTATTTATGCCATTGTGGCTATCATCAAGTTTACTTAACGAATTGCCTGTTGTAGCCAGTAGCTACAGTCCGTAGGCCTCCTAAACGTAGTAAACCGGTTCACCAACGTTGCCGTAACGCGGGAAAGTAGTAGGTGTCACGAACTGTTGTATCAAAGTTTGCAATACGTGTAGCATCCAAAAAGAATATTGACTTAAAACTTTTTTACCTCTTCTATCCGCTGGTTGGCATGTTTTTTTTTGTTATCGGTCATATGATATGTGGCAATTTGGAGACGATTTTCATAGATGGTCGCCAATTAAAAAAAATAGTTTTCCTAAATATCTTTTGCTTGGTATTAAATTTTAGCACACATTTCCTCACTAAACAATCACTATTTGGCAAGAAAATGTGTGCTCCAGTTTAATATGATGCAAAGATAATTAGGAAAACTACTTTTTTTCAGGGATAGGGTTTACATGTTATCAAAATTTGGCTGCCAGCATGAATTCCTAAATTAAAGCAGCAAAGATAGGAAAACGTATGTTCAATTCAACAACTTTAAATATGATTACTTAAAATCCTGTCGTAGCCTACACATTTGTTGGCCATTTGATGGAAATGAAAGTTCTGCAAAATTCTTCAGTTGCATAAAACACGAGTCACTGAATTCCGTATGTTCATGTTCCTAGTGAACTTTCTGTGGCTTCTACACTAGACGAACTAAGTTTCTGTTGTCTGAAATGGGGAGGTTTTCGTTAACATTATGTAGCGAAAAAGTGAAGAATTAAGAATATATGCCGTTGCTGATTCAGTTTGGCAGAGTTTTAAGTGTGCAAATCTGAACGGAGTCTGTGACGAATACTGCTTACGAGTTAAGATACAAAACATTCCCATGGGCTAATGGGTAAAAGTAGAATATAGTAAATTGTTGCATAATCTTGTATAACTAGGAAAGGAAATGAATTGTTGTTTGATTGATTGTAAATCATTCTGATATTATTTTGTACACCAAGCAATTTAGCGTACATACACAAAGAGAGGCAAATCTTGTGATATGAATCAAGTGGAGCGTCGTGATCTTTATGCTTTATGTGTGAGGTGATTTTGATTTAATTATTACTGTTACGAGAATATTGGTATACAGTAAAACCTCTTTAACTTGAACTCCAGCGACACTGGCATTGCAGTAAGAGTTAAGTGGAGGTTGAGTTAAACGGAAATGCATTAAAACACAAGACAGGCTGTTGGCCTGGGGAATACCGAGTACATCTTTGCATACAATGTTTGCTAAGTGCAGATTGGTTTAATATGTGAAATATACTACTAATGTACTACTAATTCCTCAGTAAAAGCAGCAGAAATACCTTTTCGGGTACAAAAGCGACACAGAATGCATGATGTCAAGTGGTAAAATTACCATCCGGAGTTTGTGTTGTTTGAGATAGGGAGGTTAATTTTGTATTGGGCCAACCAAATAGCACAAAATTGTTTGATTTAAGCGAATGAGTTAACGAGGTTTTACTGTACTGGGTTGGTTAGGGACTAGGCTTAATTTCTGAGTTATTCTAACGCTTGAAAGCCCAGCAGTAATATATTGGCACCTTTCTGGAAGGAGCCACATGTACTTCAGCCTATATTTGTGTGATTAGCAGGGTTAGGTGATATCGCGATAACGATCCACACAGGTTTTTTTGGCCGAACTTTTCTTCTAGGGATTGACAAATGTCCCGACTGCTACGGTAAGATCAGGTGTATTTTTTTGCAATAAGTTTGTGAAAAATCACGTCTTGTGACGTTCAGACACAATTTTACTAGCCTAGATTTTTTTTGGTTGAAACCTTCTGAATGGTTCTCATTCAAGACAGGTTATCACCAATTGAAAGTCTGCAGAATCTAGCACCGTCTAATGCTGTCTTGGACTATCTAGCACTTGCTTGCATCAAGCGAGGAAATGCTCAAAGCCTTTTCTTCTAAATAAACAAACAATCCACATGCCTCCTTTACTTGTCTTCGTGGACCTGGGAGCAAGCCGTTAAGGATATCACTGTCGCTGGATGCTGCAGCAGCAGATTCTTACGATTTTCTGTTGGCAACATGTAACCAGTCTTTAATCTCAAGTCTATTGGGTTAATTTGTTTAGAAGGTTATAACAGTCCAGAAAAAGATTGGCATTTCAAGAAAGAAGCAAAACTAGGCCCAGTCTCAATGCAAACTAATTATTTCCTTGGTCATGAAGCGATTAGAAATAACTAGTGCAATTAATTACAAAAATACAATGCTCAAATTCATACGTCAACACGAATCAATGTTGGCGAATTTTCGATAGACAGATTTCATTGTCCTATCTTCATCAGACTGCTCCAATGTTTACATCGCTGTTATCATTTGCTTCGGGTACTTTTTAAACCAGGGGCAGGTCGCGTAGCATGCTGCATGCGTGAGGCCTCTATTGTGTCCCATCTATCGGTTAGTAGTTTGCAAAACTGTCGACTAATAAGGAACTAGATTGATGGGAGTAAGAATGTTCCTGAGGTACCTCTCTTTGAAAGTCAGGTACCTCGGGGACCTTCAGGGACCGTCATTTCCATCAATTAGGTTCCTTAGTAGTCGACAGTTTGGCAAACTGCTCACTGATAATTATCTTGGGAGATAAGAGAGGCCCGATGCATGTAGCAGGCTATGCGGCTCCCCTGGTTTAAAAAGTAACCTCAAAGAATTTGACCATTCTACTTTGAGTGATAGAAATATAGAGTAAACAAATGACGCTCAAACTCAAAAAATGTCAATACTCATCACATCAGTATTGTCAATTTTCGATAGACATTGTCCGAAAAATAAATATTTTCAATCCTCCTATCTTCGTCAGGCAGCAAGAAACGTGTGAACTACAGTCTACATAATTGAATGCAGTCTTCTAGATGGATTGAATTCAAGCGAGAATGATTCGAACTTGACGCGTCTGTGTGACTGTGGGCCTCCTAGATACAGAGGGCCACAGGTGCATCAAGTTTGAATCGTTCTCGCTTGAATTCGGTCCATCTAGAAGAGTGCATACAATTATGTAGACTGTAGTTCACACGTTTCTCGCTGCCTATAGTGTATATATTATATATATATATGTCGACTGGCTATGTCGGTATAATGTGGTTTGCTAGTGATCTGGTGAAGGACTGGCACACAGTTCTAATCAGATTATCAGGGTCACGTCACTCATGAAATCGTAATTGCACAAACGTGGCTTTTGTGTAATAGATTATTCGTGGTGTATGATTTTTCAATCAGAATCTAAAATGGCTTTTATTGCATAGTATGTTTACATATGAGACTACAGCTGATGATAAGACCGACGTCTTTTTTACGCCAAAGGAAATAAACTAATGGCAACAAATTAGTCAAATCAGTGCAAGATGAAGCGAGACACGTAGTAAAAACCTAACCATGTGACAAAAACAAACGCGAAAAAAACGAAACATGACAAGAAAGACGGGCAAGGTGGAAATAAGCAAGACGAAAAGCACCAACAGAAAGAGAAAAACTAGGAAAACGAAAAATTTATTATTTAGTTAAATTTTGATGACTCTACGGAACAGTGGTGGTATTTTGCAAGGTGTGTTCAAAACGTTCTTTCCGAAAAGAGTGAAGAGTGATGGCAGATTTAATATTTGTAGAAATCTGATTCCAGATGGGAGTAATTCTGCCTTTCGTTGATTGTTTCCTTAACTCAGTGCGATGGAATTCATAATGAAGTTGACAATGCTGTCTAGTGGAGTGAGAATGGACAGCCCAACGATGACCGTCCGGGGGACGAGGTATGGAATGGACTGACAAACAGGGAGTGCCGTAGGAGGAGCGAAATGTTGGAAAGATATCCATTTCGACAGATTGAGCCGCCATCACGAGGATGACCGAGCTAGGTGGCACGAAGTTGTTGTCCTTCGTGGGCCACGATGGGAAACGATGCCATGGCGTGGTGATGATGATGGTGACGCTTATGATGGCGTGTGGCAACCGTCTGAAGACGGTGAGTGTTGGCCGGAGAGCCGACTGAGTGATTAAGCCAGAGATCACGGCCCGGAGATCGGGCGGGCAGGTGTGAAAGTGGGCCCGATTGGTTTAGCAACTACATTGCCTGAGGCTGTGGCATTGAAAAATCCTGTGTGGAAGGTGGAACCAGGTATTTTGGAGTGGTGGAATAAACACTAGAATGTGTGGTTAACACAACCTGAGCGTGAATCTATTTCCGATCGTTATGTAGTTGAGGAAAAATTACAAGCGCAAGTCGTTCCACCTCGTATTGTTCGGATCGGGCCGACTTGGCAAAGGGACATCCCGACTAGGTAACACAGCTTCATTATATTCTACTTGGAGAACTTAAATTGTCGTGCAAGAACAACTGGTAGAATTTTCAAGTTTCCCTATATTTCATTGCGTATTGTAAGGAAACTTCACACACAAAAAAATACATACATAAATCTCCCCTCACTCCCAGAAAAAAAATTCGGTGAATCACATCAGACTTTGAGAGGTAAAAAAAAATAAAAGCTACCTGCCCACATAAAATTTTGGATTGCACACTTGTATGGGAATCAGCTTTTTATTTTTCGCGTCCATGGTACTAAGTAAAAAAAAATGACAAGTAATGCTGCCATTAATAAAAGAACACCTTTAAACAGGATTCGGAGTGATGCGTGAAAACCTTAAAAAATGAAACCAAACAAGTTTTGAGAGGGTTGGGTAGGTAGCGAAGGTGGAAGCCCTCTGACAGGGCAAAAATCTCGCAAGGCATACAACACATCAGCAGTAATTTTCGACACCTTTATTTTTAGTGTCTTGTCACAAATACACAAGAATTACAATTCCCATATGGCCACATCCTGGCTTGGTTGGTGTGGGTTTCCCATCTGGGAATTGTAATTCTTGTGTATTTGTGACCAAGACACTAAAATAAAGGTGTCAAAAATTATTGCTGATGTGTTGTATGCCGTGCGAGCTTTTTGCCCTGTCAGAGGGCTTCCACCTTCGCTGCTAAAAAGTGCTTGAACATGAAAAATCGGTTTTCAAAGCCTTGAAAAGTCCTCAAATTGACATTATTTTTAGAATGGTCCTGAAAAGTTCTTAAAATCCTCCACGTTTTTCTCTTGGAAACAGTTTCGTATTTTCAGTTATCAGTTAATTATCGTTCATGTTTATATCTGTGTAGAAGTTAACTGCTACTTACAAAAAATTCCTTTGCGTTGTTCAAGGAAGTATCACTTACTTTCGCCTGTCATTGGTGCACCTTCCATGCTGTGTTTGCGCGAGAGCCAAGCGAGCTGGAGAAGTGACAGACTTTTACTTTTTTTTTTGGCTGTGGAACACGTAAACATTAATTTTTTTTTGGCCCAACTAATAATATAATGTATAAAATCATAATATAAATTGCAACAAGTCCTTGAAAAGTCTTACTCATTGACATCACTGTCATTTTACTTTGGTTTGAGGAAAATACTCACAAAATACGGTTACGCAAAACCAAAAAGTTTGTAACAGCCAATTACATGCGAATTTTCAGTGGCCAATTTTCAGCCATCTTCTTTAACCAGAAATTTAACCAGTGAAAATCCGTGAAAAGTGCTTAAAATTTTTCCATATTGGTCTTAAAAAATCCTTACATTAGTTTTCGCACTTATTGTATGTACCCTTTTTAAAGTACACGTGTACCCTTTGTTGAATTTTATTTCTGCATCTTTAAGGTAACAGTGGATCCAGAAAAGGCAGAGTTGGCCCAGTTACGAAGGTTGGCTGCCTCCTTAAGCAACATGCGTCAGAATTGCATCAAGACAGACATCACACTTGTGTGCAAGGAGGAGGAATTTGCAGCCCACCGTGTCATTCTTGCTGCAGCCAGTCCATTTTTTCAAAATATGTTTGCATCAGAGTGGAGTGATACAAACAACGAAAAGTATAATGCTGCATACTGGAGGGCCGACACTGTTGCTTCCATCCTGTCATTTGTGTACGAAGGCAAATTGAGCAATCCAAGTATGGTGAACAACAAGGAAGCCATGATCGAACTCCTCGAGGCTGCTGATTACTTTCAGATTGAAGAACTTATAGAATACTGCTTCAATGTTATGTCCGACCTGACACTAACTAATACTAATTTCTTAGAATTCTATGACTTGGCCGAGAAATTCAGCAACCAACACCAAATACTGCGCGTCGCAAATATGCTGGCTCCACGTTTCTTTGAAATTACCAAACAGAATGAGTTCCTTCTCTTCAGCCAACGACAGCTGCAAAGTCTCCTTCAGGCCCCAAATATCGACCACACCCGCATGGATGAAGTCTTCACTGCACTCGTTAAAAGGACCGCATTTGGGAACCAGAGTGAAATGACCCTTAAGGAATTATTCACTGTCCTCAAATTGTATTGGTGTCCAGTGCTCTTAAATGACCTTGCACTTGAGATCATGTGGAATGAGTCCCAGAATCCAATCACAAATGTTCTTAGCGAACTAGTTAGTCAGTGCTCTCTAACAATGTGCCATCAGTATGCATTTAAAACTCCTATGATTGTCGGATTTGCACAAGACATTGTGTACAAGTATGACTTGCAAAGTGATGAATGGCTGCCAAACAAAAAAGTACCATTTTATGTTGACAAAAAAGCTGCCAAAGTTGTTTATAATCGACATATTTTTTTCCTAGGGGGTGAAACAAGCGGTGGGTCAATCTACTCTACTGCCGTCCTACAATATTGCCCGTTTACAAACTCCTTGGTGGACTCGAAATCATCAGGAAAATTGTTTTTCCCTGTTCATTCTGCCGCAGCTGGTGTACTGAATGATTCGATCTATGTCGTCAGTGGCCGTATTGACAATAAACCACTCGAAATAGTGCAATGTTACAATCCAAATGATCAAACCTGCCGTCTTGTGGCTTCACCTCTCAAGTGGCACAAAAACCCCGTTGTGTATTCTTCTGAAAATTCACTGTTTGTTTTTGGTTACATATCACGTGACACGCACTCTTTGGAAAGATACGATCATGTTTCTGACCAGTGGACAGAAATGGCTATTTTTCCTGATATTCGGCCAGGAATGAATTACGTTTCTGCATTTTGTAGAACAAAAATGTATTTTCTTTGTGAGTCATTCCCTGAGTGGAACTATGCCTTAGACATAGTATCACAGAGGAGAGAGAAATTTGACTTTCCTGTACGTCCAAGCCCTACTATAGCTTTTTTTTCAGTTAAGTGTAATGAGAAAGATTTTCTTGTAGGTGTTGATAACGTTTATGCGCCACACTTCTATGATGTAGACTCCAAACGTTGGGTTAAAATTGGGCCAAGATCGGATAACATGGTAAACAAGCCAATTAGAAAACTGCTGGAGTTGTTGCCTTGTGATGTGTAGAATAATTTTTTTTCCCCCTCAAAACTGTTTTTAATGGTTTTTTTATGTTTTGTTTATTACTACTGTTTCACACACTTCTCAGCCATTGTGTCGTCATTATGTTATCCATTTTGCTCGACCTGAAAGTAATCGGATAACATCAGGATGCAGTAAAATACTGACTTTAATATTTGGGCAAACTGTCAGTATACTGTGATTGAATGTATGAAAATAATGTACAAGTCGGACGGTAATTCCCCATTGGTATCAACTACCCTGTGGGATGGATAAGTATAATATATTTGGTAATGATATGACGGCTGTAAATAGGCAATGCACAGGATGTTCACAGAAGTGTTAATTAATTATGGTTACCTAGTCAATGAACTAACATGTATATGAATGCCAATACCAAATGGGACTTGCATGAATGGGCAAGCAATTATCTTTTATATTTCATATCAATTGTTGCACGCTGTTTAGGGTCACTTCTTAAAGCTAAGCTCATAGTCGTTTCTGAAGTTGTATTATTTTAAATCAAATACCAAAGTATGGATTAAAGTATATGTTATCAGAGTATTGTTCAATTTTATTCATTGTTAGCAGTCATACTATTAATCGTAACTGTGTACTTATCTTTTAAGCGTTGTGTTTGATGATCAGTAAGGCCGTCTATGGTACCTTCGGCTCGAGGCCGAGAATCTTGACTGAGGGGCGGCATGCACCGTCTATCAACGCTGTGGTCAGTAGGCTCATGCCTGTTGGCTGCGTTATAACGATTCAAGTGATAGGAAGAAGTTTAGTGTCTATTGTTCTTAAGCTTATAGTATACTAGTAGTTGTGACCATTAATAATGTCTTTCGGTACAAGCCCTTTACAAAAGATTCTAAGTGACAGCACAATTTCCTGTAGTAACAAAACCTGTTCCATGTTTGTCTAAAACTATCAGTAATGTATCATCCTGTCAAGTACTACTTGTCAAATGAACAAGAGTGATATCTCCAAAGTATCAACTCTTTATATTTAAACAAAAGGACTGCTCCAGTTTAATTAACTTGATGGATGTGGCGACTTAGTGATTACTGTTGCCTACATCGGCTTTCTAGTCAAAGTAGTATTGCATCACTATTGGCGTGAGAGAAAGAGAGAGTGATGATGTCCTCCCTGCTTGGCTGCCTCCATTTTCCTGAGCGTGTTACCTTGAACTCAAAAGTGGCTTACGAATTATGGCATATTCTGGGCTCTACTTTTAAAGCAAGTGAAGAAGCTGAGATATGTTTACAAGTAAATATGAGTAAATCCTAAATATTACACAAAGGATATTCAAACGCTATAACATCGATATGTGTTCGTATTGGCTTCCATAACATAATTATAATACGGTTTTTATGTGCTACAATTGCTCAAATTAAAAGTACAACAATGTTTCTATATGCCGATGAAAGTATTCATTATCTGCAATTCCAGCATTGTCCTCCAATACTGTTACACTAGATAAAAGTTATTGAGCCTGCCAGCGACACAGCCCAGTGCGCATGTGCAGTGTGCACCCCTCCCATATAAAAGCGTTGCGACCGACCGTATGCCTTCTTTTCTTCTCTACAGTCTGTACCATTTTTGGACGTCTTCGTTACTCCAAAGGAAAGCTCACAGTGGTCTGTGCTACTGCGGGTCCCTCGACCTTCGTCAACATGCCAAAGGCGCGACTAGGGAAACTTCGGCTCAGATTACTACTCCACCGCCTTTACCCTCTTCTTTTCCGGTGGACATCCGGTTACCACCTCTTCCAGGATTTTCCACCCTTTCCGCAGCTTGCCGTTGTTCGCCTGCGACCCATCCTTCGTCTGGTGGTTCTCTGTCGCCATGCCCTTCACCTGCCCTCCCTTTGGCCCCCAAAGGGCTACCTTGGAAACAACCACAACGTCACCTGTCCCCTGCGGTCAGGTCGTGGTTCCGCCTGCGGACCTTCGCTCACTTCAGTTAGAACTCTGCAAGGCCAAGAAGGTCTACACTCAGCTCAAGCTTCAAGTCAACTCCCACCTGAATGCCGGCAACCGTCTTTCGGCTCTCCCTTCGGTGGCACCTCTGGATCTCTAATTGAGATCTTCCTGTCGTTCTTTCGAGTCCCCCGCGTTCAGAAGGGGTTGACACTTCAGTTGAACCTCTCCCGCGAGAAGGTACACTTGCTCACGGATAATGCCCTTCACTCCTTCAGTTACATGCGGAAACCCTCACCTCGTCCTTCATTCCCAAGTCAATACACTCAGGACTGGGTCGCTGCTGCTGCCTCAAAGGGTGCTCGCAAGAGACAACGATCTTCCTTCGCATTATCGCTGCTCACCTTCGCCCACCCGGGAACCTTTGTGATCATCCAGCAAGCGACCTTCAATTTTCCGTCAGCCACTGCCTCCAGCTTCATTCCACTCATCCACTGTCGGCCTTCTCGGCCAGTCAACATGTCATGATAATATTTCGATTTAATAGCTGACAAATACATTTCAACCCTTTCTGGAATAGCTTCTAAGAAAGCTGGCACTAAAAACCTTCATCCTTAGCTGCTAATTTCTGCTTTTTATTTTCATCCAGTTTCTCGGGTATAATCATCCACATTCCAGCTGCCATTGTTTCTAATCTCTCTGAAATTTCCTCAAATTATTCTTTTGTTTTATGTACGTTCTGACAAATTTTGACGTCGTAAAACTTTTTCCTCCTCCACCTAAGCATTCTGCAAAATCTGCTTTAAATTGCGATAATTGCATCAATCTGCTATACAACGGTGTTGCCTAAAATTTTGCTGCTAAACCCACGAATTTATTGCGTGCTGATGCAACCGGGTCCATATATGGGAAGGATGGATACTACTTTCCTATCTTACACATAAGGAAAAATGTGAAAATATCTGAATCTCCTGTTGCCGAAAATAACAAAATAGATTTTTTTGCTGGTTGGATGTCATTCCGTAATCTGGAATGTTTACTACCTGTATTGTTTTGTTGAGCGAAAGCTGTTCGTAAATTTCTGAAAAAATTCGTATGCGTTTCATTCACCTTTTTCAACAATTTCACACGCAATTTTTTATTATTGTACATACGACGTGCAATCTGCTGTTACA
The DNA here is from genome assembly GCA_023313725.1 of Lithobius niger. Classification (NCBI taxonomy): domain Eukaryota; kingdom Metazoa; phylum Arthropoda; class Chilopoda; order Lithobiomorpha; family Lithobiidae; genus Lithobius; species Lithobius niger. The sequence continues at coordinate 760 of JAHWFP010094732.1, read as the reverse complement.
ACAATGTCTTATCATTGTTTCTTATCTTCATAAGACTGTTTGGCTGTCTATGTGTAGGCCTAACTACACTTGATGTCGCTGTCACCATTATTTGGGATTGGAAAAACTCTTCCTCTTCAGTGTTCCAGCTGTTGTTTCTCCTTTCATCTTCCAGCACTAGGGGTTGGATTTTATAGGGGGTAAAATCTGTCGCTCAAAAGTATCCGTTAGTCAAAAGATGCAATTAAATTCTTTTGGTAATGCACACAATATGATTAATGCGATAAATTTGTTATATTGATTCGTCATTGTTTGCCACTCTATGAACTCGTTCCGAATATGTCGACACACTTTTATTTAGTGTTTCATCGAGTATGAAAACTGCTCGAAAATCGTTAACCTCCACACTTTGGTTCCCTATTCAAACTTTTTAATGACTGCTGTCCACAATTCCTTTGGGCCTGTTTGTTTCTTAAATCTTTGCTGAAGATCTGGATTAAGAGTCAACATTGTCATCCATTGATATTACCCTTCTTCAATGCATAATCTTGTTTTTGAGCTGCAGTAGCTTCGACCGTCGCTTGCTCTGTAATTATTCTGTCTACGAAACCCCAAATATCATGTCATTGCTAGTTGCCCATCACTGCATATTTTCTGCTGAGCCAGTAGATTCCAAATACGCTATCGTTATTAATTGTCGATCTTTTTTTTTTTTTTTTTATAAAAATATCCTTCCTTACGCATTTGTTCATATTTACATTCTTAGGGATCGCTCATTGAT
>JAHWFP010094731.1:0-44214 GCA_023313725.1 Lithobius niger | reverse complement strand
TCAGTAAGAGGCTGGAAAGCATTAGACCCTTACTACCCGGTGGTCAGCAATAAATACATTTTCACGAAAAACTGGAAATCATCCTACAATGACCCATGTGATGATCAAGTGGTAGTATGGTTATACGTTTCCTGCTTTGCTTTACGTTGAAAATTATTTTTCAATTTAGTAACATGCCAGCATATTCGTAGCAAACAGCATTATGGTAATCCTCTACCATAAATCTACGAAATATAATAAAAATTCTAAAGCATCAAAAGACAAAATGCCAAACTTCACAAGAAAATTGTGTTATTAAAGTTCCAAAACAATATTCTAAGAACAAAGAAAACCTGCTACAACCGTTCATACACACGTTCAGTCCGAAGAGACTAGAACTAATCTAACCACCGGGTTGTAAGGGTCTAATGCTTTCCAGCCTCTGACAAAATTTTACACCTAGACCCTAACTGTCAAAGCTTGTCCGTGTTCCTTCTAGGTTTTGACTTTTAGATCCTTACTCTAAACATTTAACGTTCCGTTTTTGTTTATTATATACATTTATCGAGATGCAGATTTTTTTCTTAAGGTCAAGAGTTTTAGACGTCTCACTAGATGGTGGAACTGTTCGTTTCTGGCTTTGTTTCACAACCTTGCCAAAAATATTGCAGGAACGATTCTAGAACCTTCAAATTTGATAATACTATTTAAAAAAAATTATTTTTCGTATGTTATCAATTTGTTTGTATTACTGGCTAGTCTATAACATTCGTCGATGAATACCTGGAAAATACCTGAAAAAATACCTGGAAACTAGTTGTGAGGAATGATTTCTCGATTTTGATGGGACCGAAATGCCACAAACGATTTTAAAAGTTCAATGGAACCTTCAGCGTTGAAGCGGCAATGTTTTATTATTAAAAAAAAATGTGTATCATAATGTGTTTGCAATCTCCCTGTGATCCGAGCTCTTTAAGGCCAAGCAAGAAATATAACAGAAAGTATACGCAAAGCCCTTATTCGTCTTTCAGTCTACAGCAAGTACCTATAACGACATTCCTCCAATAAAAATTAAAATGAACCGTTTATAATCAGAAAAATTAAGTCTTTGAAAAATCATACATTAAGGAGGAAACAGAATGTGTAGTGTGCTTGTTGATTCCTTGATTTTATGATTTACTGTGATTTTATCTTGAAAGAATTCCACGCATTTTGTGAGCTTCCGACGCATCTCGCTCCAGACGGCCTGTTTGCTTCAATGAAGTATGTGGTGACTAGTTGGGGCTGGGTTTGGTTGAGAGGAAGATGTACTTATTTTTTCCCTGTAGATTTTTGACTGCCAAAACGATTTACTTATTCGGCAAATAGCAGGGTGTTAGGCTAACAAGCAGAGGAAACTTCATTTGGTCATTCTAAACCACTTGATTTATTCTACATCCTTGGATCACTCCCGACAAGTTAGGCCCAAAAAAAATGTGTTAGCTTGCCAGAGGAACAGCGTGTCGTTGGGGTACCATGACGTCTACCCGTTAAATCTGCCAATTTTGGTTTAGGCTATGACGTGAAAATACTCTTATAGTTGTGAGTTATGCTAAGTACTAGTGAAAAAAGTCTAATACACCATTGAAAAAAAAATGTTAGGCCCAATGAATTTTCCTCTGCTGTTAGCTTAACACCCTACAATTCATCTGCTGTGAGCTTAACTCCCGACAAGTTCCCCGCCGACAAGTTAGGCCAAAAAAAAAATGGGTTAGCTTGTCAGAGGACCAGCTTGTCGTTTGGGTACCTTGACGTCTACCCGCAAATGTACCGTGGCAGAACAAAGGGTAGACGTCAAGGTACCCAAACGACAAGCTGTTCCTCAGACAAGCTAACCCATTTTTTTTTGGCCTAACTTGGTGGCAGCAAGAGTGAGATAGGTGGTTTGGAGTCCCAAACCACCTATCTCACTCTTGGTGGCAGGGATATTAAGTTTATCAGGAGTGATCCAAGGATGTAGAATGAATCAAGTGGTTTGGGATGATGAGGGTGGTTCCGACAGTCTGTAGCGTATTAAAATACCGCTTGTCGGTGGCGGAACTTGATGGGAATTACCCAAGATTCATAACAGGTCTGAATGACGGGAGCGGTACCGACAATCTGTGCCATTTAAAAAAAACTAGCATCGCTGGTTGGCGGTGGACTTTGACGGGAGAGATCCATACCTTTTGTGATAGGCTACACAACGTGCCTGCCTCGCTCGCGCTGCCGTACTCGTTGCGGCTATACATACAACATCAGAACCGCAACTAATCGCACAACCAAAATCAAGTGGGTCTGAATGTTGGGTCTAAGTGTGGCGTAAATCATCATCGGTGCACCTTACACGAGAACGAATCAATGAAAATGTGGTCATTGTGGCTGAGCAGTGACAAAGCTCAGCCTGATTGCTGGAGGTTTGCGGATCTGGCTGAACCCCAGGAAAGGGGACTTTGGCAAAGTCCCTGCCAGGACTGTTGGCCAGGGTAGTGTGAGAGGCTACCATGCTCGTTCAGCGGCTATAGGAACTATTCTGGCAAATTCTGGACAATATTTCGGCCCCTACAATGATCGGAGGTTTCCCGGCTCGAATCCCCGGTTCGAATCCTCCCTTTACCAGATAATTCTTCTTCTCAAAAAAAGTCTGGTAATGTTCCAAATTGAGTCGGTTCAGCCACACGAGCATTAAATTGCTTTGGCTGACTTAAGGCTCAAAGAACTTATTAAAAAAAAACAGATATCGGGTGAGGTCCCTACATTCTGTCCCACTTTTCTAGAAGTGGTGTAGTCTGTCAATAGACAAACTCGATAGGAAGGATTGGTGGTGCACGTAGTCGTGCTACCAATTTGACCAAACCTAAAACTACAGAACATGCGCAATCCAGCATTTTTGCTGTTATCCAGCACTTAACGATGCGTTTAGAGCAGGAGTGAATGTTCAGCTGTCATTTCGAGTATCTCTAACTAGTTTGGACTGTTTTCAAACATGATGTATCTAAATGCTGGAATTCGACCACAGTACGAACGGAGTTACAGATTTCATGCGTAGACCCAAGAATCCAAATAATACAATTCCGATATTATAGAATCCAGGTGTCGTAGGATAAAAGGTGGTGACGTCAAGCCAACACGGCGCCATACTAAGAAAATTGGCCGTTGTATCCCGTTAATTTTGTTTATACCACGGCTGTGACGTCACGCTAACTCAACACCATGCTAAATTTAACGGAGGTTAAGTAATAGATATCCGTGAATCATAGGCGATTCAACGGCTATAATTGCTCGCGAGCACACTTCCGGATCACAAGACCGGGAACACACACAAACAACCAAATACAGCGTGCAAAAAAGTAACACAATAAAAGCGTACAAAAGGAATTAACTAACTTGTCGGAATGTCCCGAATGAAATCCTATCCATGCTAACTCGCACATGTCTGGCCCATAACTAAGCTTATTCACTCCGTGTAACTTCTCTTCCTCCACAAACTAAAATGGAATAACCTTCATTCATACTCATACCCTACTACCGTAGTTTTTACACAATTCTCAAACTACAAACGCACAAAATTAATTACATAAATTGCCAGAATGTCCGAGCACAATGTCATTCTATCCCTGTGGCCTCTTATAAAAGTTTTTTTTCATTCCAAACAGCTTCGAAAACACGAGCAAGCTTGCTAGCGTGAAATTTGGTGTCTCCTTCCCACCCACTCCCCCCTTCCTCCACAAACTTGATCCAAAGGACTTGTCCGTCTATCACCAACTCCCCATCCATAAACTAAAATGGAATGACCTTCATTCATAGCAACATACTGATTGATTACCGTATTTCTTGAAGCAATTTTCACAAAACACAAACACGTTTTAATTAAATACGCGTTAGCTTGACATCCCAACCGTGGTATAAATCATTTATTGGTGAGAAACGAGCGGTTATAGATTTTTAACCCATGGCTGCGATTATTGTCCCGGCTCTCGAATGCAAGTAGGTCTTGGGCTACGCCCTCGACCTATTAGCATACTTGAACCTGGACAATAATCGCAGCCGTGGGTTACGAATCGATAACCACTCGTTTCTCACCCATAACTAGTACTTACATAACACGGTTTTTTTAAGCAGTTGGAATTTTAGAATTAGTGCTAGTGTGATTCCCCGATACCGTAATTCCAGAATGATGAATCATATTTTTACTTCTCATTATTCCGCGTTTTTGCTTCAGTCGTTGCGATGCTTCGAATTGTAAAGCACAACTCTATACAAAAACTTTCATTTTGCCTACAGACAGCTTATTTTTAAACCTGGAAAATCCGTTTTGTATTCAGAATGGGCTTTCCGGATAAAATGCATTCGAAAGCAACCAGAAAACCACCGCCGAACGATTATATATTACATCGGATGATGCCTGTATAAATGTAGAAGGGAGGGGTGGGGGTTGGGGTGGAGTCATGACAGCTGTAGGGAGAACAAGCGGCACAAAACTAACAAACGGCACTTGTTAGTGCGTATGAATTTCAAAGAAAACTTAATGTCATGTATCTATCATGTGCCGTATATTAACTCTTCTTTTTTCCCCCCCCCCCCCCCCCCCCCATCCGGGGCCACATGTGCTGTGTTGAAAGTAATGAAAGCATACTCATCTAAGGCTAATAATGCAGCCTTCATTTGTTTTCTGTATGGGTAAGTTTGGCCTGAAGAGGAACCCCCCCCCCTTACTTCCAACGTACAAATTCATCCGTTCGTTTAAGAAATAAACGTAAGGAGTAAATTAGTGAAATGTGACTACTGATAAGTTAAGGTGATTTGGCGGAGCCGAGCGAGCGTATTGTAGCCTATAACAAACATTCACTTGGTTGGGTGGTTGCACTTCTGTAGTCTGGGTGAAACCCAACCGAAAGGTCGGATTGGAATGAAATGTGCTACATCGTTTGAAACCCCCAAAAGTGTTGTTGAGCTCAAATTTGCCGAAAATCGACCAATTTTTACAGAAGAAATTAAACTTTTTCGAATTTATCGATCTAACACTCACCATTGTAAACTTGGAATCCTGAATAGTTAAGGAATTCTGGCAAAGCATATGGAATGTTGAAAACATAATCTCGGGAGGCAGGCACTAAAGCAGAGTAAAATTGCTTCAGCTTCTGGGTTCCAAATGGGGAAGCTTTATCCTTGAGATTATCAGGCTTCGCCGACTTCCATGTCACCGAAAATTTTCCCGTTTCGCCAAAAAATAAGCTCTGTTTAAAATTCTGCAAAGTGGGAATTCCCGTTACCTCGAAAAATAATACTCTTAAACAATTTAAAATTAGTTGTCCGTCTTCGTACTAAAGATGCCTGCCTCCATATTGGCTTTCCTGCATGACTCAGTTTGACAACATCGGTTCAAACGTACGTAAATGTTGCAAACGCTATTATTTTCTTGTTTTTTTCCCCACGCACGATATGGTTTTGCTACATTCACTCAAGCAAATCTAAATGTTGCTTGCAAAATATATGTACGCGCAGGATTCGCGAAAAAAAGGAAATCGTTAACTCTTCTTTAAAGGGGCAAACCTTGTCCCTGGAACGTTCCCACAATGCCAAATGACATTTTGGGGAAAAACATTCAAGGCAGGGAATCTAGACCAGTGACGTAACTAGGTTTTTTTATGGAGGGGTGCAAGATAAAACTATTAGGCCCCTTCTTAACAAATAGACAATTTTGGGGGCAAAGGGGCTCGCAGCCCCTCCCAAACTACTGAATTTTGGCCCTTTTGGGCCCCTTGAATTGAGAATTTAGGTACCCCTCCTCCTCCTCCCTAAGCCGGGTGCGTTGCACCTTTTGCACCACCCTAACTGCGGCACTGTCTGGAGGATTCCCCCACCAAACTGATTTAAAAAAAAATAGGGCCTAAAAAACCATCAAATTTTTACAAAATTCAGCAGTTTTGACCTTAAACAACATCGGTTTACGACCCTAAACTAGGATGAAAAATGTCCGTTTGTTTATCATTTACCAATGTGACTTAAGATAACACGACATCGGGGTGTAATCAGGATTTTATGAATGTATACCCCCTGTCCTTCTGTGAGCTCCCCTAGCACGGTCCGGGGCGGAGCTAATTAATGCAGTTTAGACTACTTTGGGACCATTTCCGGCTTCTGGTAGGTACTCGCTGTACTTGACAATTCAAATAAACAAACATAAAAAAAAATTTGCCTCTTCAAAATCCCGAACAAGGTTTTCCGTGCAATTCGGAAATCCCGCAGGACGTAACACTACGTGATTCCACAGAAACATTTTCAGGCATTTGAAAAAAAAATTTCGGTAAAACCGGTACACTCTGTCTGAACCATAGATATTACAAATTCCGGTTGCCCCCCACCCCTCTCCCCCCCCGTGGCCTCCCCTCTCCCCCTTCCCCATCAATTCACTCTCACTGACCATCTGTTCAGTAGTGTCTGCTGTGGACAGGTGCAATTTAGTTCAACAAACCCCAAAACCTGTGATGGTTGAATTGTCTTTGTCGGTTCCCATCGCTTTATTGTGTTTCCAGGCCAAATTTTCTCTCGGGCTAAAACGTAGAAAGACGGAACAACTTCACAGCTGGCTGCTCTCTCTGCTTACTTCCCATTGGTTGGTCATGAAACGGATAAATGCAGGGTGCACTCACACGACTCCACACCCACCCAGGCAATGTCAGCCATCTTCACCCTTTAGCTGGAATGACCTCGCAATCTAAAAAAAAAAAAAAAAAAAAACACAGGCCCAGCTTCGTTTTTCATCACCGTCCCTGCCCAAGGTCGAAGACTACAGTTAGCCGAATCAGAAATAAAAGGCAGCTTAGTTGTTCCGGCAAATCTTCGTTTGATTGGAACTTTAAGCCCGAAATAAATTTAATTTACCAATTATTGTTCCTTCTTACAGAGTCACAAAACGAAACTCACAGGCTGTCTCTAGGTTTTATTTTAGAATTTCGTTATCACAAAGCCTCAGCAATCTTAAATTCTTTTAATTCTCGGTGGTGTCTGATTCTGGTGTAGTCCAATTTCGCAGAATTCATTTTCGCAGAATAAGATTTTGAGGAACGCGTAATGCAAGCCTGGGGATTATTCGACTGGAATTCTGAACGTGTATGGTTACTAGATCTCATTAATCTAACAGAATTCTTAAAAAAAAAATTACAAAAAACACTGCAGCTATGCAGTCTGCAGAATTCCGCAGAAAATTCATACTATAGTAAATATTCTCATATTGCGTATTTTTGGTATACTGGCCAAAAACAGGTATTTAAATGGGTAAATCTTGGAATTACTTTTTTTCTTTTTCGCTTTCGCAAAATTTTTCTTCAAAACATAAAACAAACAATTCCACCCCCCCCCCCTCTTTAAGTTTGGTCACGTCAAATGTAACTCAGCATAATTTCTGTGATTGGACTTGGAATTCCAATTTGGCAGAATCCAATTTCGCAGAACGCATTCCTCCAAATTCGATTCTGCAGAAAGAAACAATTTTTCCTTCAAAAACGAATTGTGAGAAATGGGAATACCACCTGAAATCCGTTCTTTGCTCACAGATCCCTAAATTCTTTTTGTACTTTTCTGAGGCTGATCCTGTCCCCATTATTTCTATCATCCCGTCTTGGTTTTCACTTTTAAGGTGAAGTGCTAAAATGAACTATACGTATTTTATGCAATTTTATATGATATTGACTTTATTCTAATCATTATAATAATGTGTTGACTCAGTGACTGCGCTAGGGGTGGGCCAGGGTGCCCCCCCCCCCGTACCAAACATTCAGTTCACCACCAGAAAATGCATTGATAAAAACTTGTAGGCTAAATTTGAAATCAAACGAATAAACTGAGCTTTTATTTCATTATTTTATTTTAATTATTAAGTATTTTTTTTATTTATTTTTGTAACAAATTTCCAATGTATGTGTAGCCTAATTTATTTTCTGTGTTTATGGGGAGTATTTTCCAAAATATGGACTGCATTGAAGCTTACGTTATGCTGAGGTTGAATTAAACGGAATAAAAGTGCCTTCTATGTGGCTGCCTTGAAAAAAAAGTATTTGGCCCACTCTGTATTCAGACGTGCCCTCTGTCGCCCCCCCCCCCAACAAAAAAAAACAACAACAACAACAACAACAACCACAATTCAGTCCTGACGCCGGCATAGTGTTTTACCCAGTAGCGAAAAACTTTTGTGGGGTGAGGGTGGGGACGACAAATTCGTGCGCGAAAAAAAAGCCTACAGTAAAAGAAGCCTGGGAAAAAACCCCGAATTTTTTTGCCAATTTTTTTGGGTGTTGTTTTTGCCATATGTTAAATTAGGTTAGGTCAGTTGCCTTGGCTCGAATTTCACCAAGCCTGCCAAGCAAGCATCACCACGAAATGTATTTTTTCTATGTTTTTTTTCCTGCGGCTTTTTTTTTCTTCAACTGTTTCCTCGATTAATTTTCGCCATTCTAGAAAACGTATGACCACTTTGTTTTTATTGTAGAATTATTACGCACGCTTTACATGTATTTTTCCAATGACGTTTATCCCTCCCCCTCCCCACCCTCCGCCAACTCGTGTTTCTCAAAGCTGTTGATCGAAACCTTTCTCAAGCATATCGGTGCACCTTGCGGTTATCGAGTAGGCGCGACTGCATGTACGACGCAACATCCGCTTAGTGAATGGGTGTTGGGGTTTGACGGACGGACGGCCAGGCTGGTTCATTCTGCTTGGCTGTCTGTCGTATTATCAGCTGCAGCAGCAAAAACGACAGATGCTCAGCAAGGATGCTGCAAACATCCCATCCATTCCACAGATGTGACATCTTCCACCATTGACATCTGCAAGGTGAGGCCTTTTTACAATTTTAAATAGACGAAAACAACGCAGTTGGTTATGGGCCAAAATCCAAGCAAGGTTCATCTATCTATATGGATGTTTTGGCTCAGATGTAGGCCGCTCTCCGTTTTGTTTTGGGGTCAATGATGCGTTTAGAATTCAAATTATTAAATTCTTTTAAGATTTCTAATTTTTTTCTACACCTTGGTAGGCCATAGCTTAAGGTTAAAATACTCCTAAACTGGCTTCGCGCCGATACAGGAGAATTTTGTTATTACCCTTACAATTTTTAGGGTCGTGACATTTTAGATGCAATTCGTCTTCTTCAATGCGGATGAGTACGAAAGAAAATTAAAGGGTCGAAATTAGACCTTGTTAAGAAAAAAAACTGATGAAAATGGGTGCAACATGCATCAACACAACACGCAAGTAAATGTCGGCCGATGAAAATGCGTGAAATTTTATTAACGTTAGTGTTCGTTTTAGTTTTTATAAGTGTATGGCTCACACTTGTATGTTTCAACAATTAGATTTTTTAACGTTCCCAAATACACAGATTTCTTTCAAAAATTCATCTCTACGAGGATTAGCTTGCTTAAGATGTTAGTTTCAAGAAATTAATTTTAAATAGAGAAATGGAGAAAACACCACTCTTTGCGAAATTTCAGCAAAAAAAATGGACATTTCTTTTAGATTGGTAAGATTGCCTTCCCCTATACGTTTTTTTTTTTGTCATATAAAAATTTAATCCAATGGCAATTTCAATAAATTTTCATTTTTTTCGACGTTATAGTTAACCTATGTCTTTTGGGGTCGAACGTAGGCAAAATCGTTAAAGACGTAGCTATATATACAAACCTCAGGTTCGCAAACTTTCCTTTCCAAAGCTATTTATTGTTAATACATCCTAAAATTCGAAATTTTGAATTCTTTTTGAAATATCGTAAACTGATGTAGTACTGTCTCATTTTCAATTTTTCTTTCGTCTTTAAAAAGCTAGTTAAGTGTAAATTATGAGAATTGTGCGGTGCGTAGCCAAATAAAAAGATTCTTATTCAACGTCTGTCTGTCTGCATCCACGATAACGTATATAAACCCATTGGCATATTCATTTAAAATGTCCCCCACGCATTCCAGGCTCTACTTGTGGATTAAGGTAATTCATTAATAAAGTTGGTAATACGTTGGAGAGATTTTAACTTTTAAATATCAAAATTAATTACCCAAACTAATTATTAATTAATTCAGTGAAACGACACACAAAAACACCCGTTTTTCAGTTAATATACTACGACAAATTCAACCACGTACTCCAACAGTATTACTCTTACGGTTTTTTTATTCCAATTATTTAATTCAATCTCCCAGTTGTAATAAAATGTCGGGGTGAGGGGAAATTATTTTTTTTCCTCTTTTTTTTTTTTTATTAAATTCGTAAATAGTTTCAGCAGATGAAAGAAAATAGGCCTAAGCACGCAGCTGCATTTTTTTTTGTTTTATCAGTATGAGTGCCCATGCTGCGGTAGAAAAGAAACTTATTTTTATTATTTATTTTTCATGTCTGAGGCCAATGGAGCAGACTTAGGCTGATGCAGCATATAGCCATATTCGGCTTCTCCTACCATTCTGTTTTGATCGACCCCTTGGATAACACACTATAATAAGAATCAGTCAAAGAATTTTTCAGGATGAATTAGTAAATGTTTCTTGTTTACACATTTTTTTTTTTTGCATTCATATCCTCTTCCATTTTTTGTAACGTGTTATCATTTCTTAACAATAACTAATTTAACACAAGCATTTCGTCTGAATTCTTTAAATTCCAGTTCGTTTTAACGAGGTCACAGCATCGTGCCCCAGCCATGGTGCGTGAATTATTAAATAAAAGAAAAAAAAACTTCTATTAAAGAGGCGACCTTCTCATCCCCACAGCAGCCTCAATTCTCTACTTATTAAGAGTCTGGATTACGAAAGTGGATATTGCTGGCTTATTTCGGTTTGTATGAGAGGGGGGGGGGGGCCAGACAAAGACAGTAATTTTACAGACTGGGTTGTCTTACACAACAAATGAATGATTTATACTTAAATATTACTATTAAGTTCTTTTCATTTATAATTAATCCGAGCTACGAAAAGAACAATTAAACACATTTGCGTGCAACATTTTATACAATATTTTTTAATGTTCCATTGTTTTTACCATTCCACATTGTCATCAACGTGAACCTGAAGTAACCAATTTAGCTTACCATTCTTTAAGAATTAATTAATTCGTCCTTTCATGCAGACTTAGGGAAATAATCTTTCACTGTGCTCACGTATCATCCCACGCCTAAACAGTTTTTGAAGCTATTAACAGCATTGTACTATAAGACCAAAACGAAAAGTCTATCGGACACGGCTTGACGTAGCTAAATTTGACGCTTATAATTCATTGCAAAATAGCCTAGTCAGTCCACTTACCTGACCTATAATAGGCTTAGTTAAAACTAGTTAGCCTCATTTAAAACCGGAATTGAATCTTTGAGGTGTGCTAAAAAAAAGCCAAATTCATCCCTAAAAGAATGGCCACCTAAACTAGGTGTTAAGTTGATTTAGGTCACGTTACATTTGTTTATTTTCGATTTGGCCAAAGTTATAACAATGGTGTTTAGTTTTGAGGCATGCTTATTAGTAACAAATCAAAATAAGCGCTGGTTTTGGCTCTGTCAGTTCGTCAGTAATGAGACTTAATAAGAAGTCAAAAAAAAGGAATTCTTCTTATCTTATTGCATTGGATTGATAAGACTTGCACATATTTAAAGAGACGAAAAGTGTGGAAAGTTTGCAATTGAATAGTTAGCCAGGGAGGAAGGTTACCATGGCCTTGACTACTCGCCTTTGCATTCTCGCAGCTAGCAACTAGAAACCGTCTAAAAATTCCAACATGGCGGCGGTGTCAGCTTTGACGACTCGCAACAAAAACAGTCAATAATGTGAGTTAGGAAGAGCCTGAGAAAATTGTTTCGTCAGGGGGAATTCTTTATCTTATTATCACGGATTATAAGACTGCAAGCATTTACGGAAACGATGTCGGATTTAGCTAATCCAGGTATCACCGTTAAGCATGGCAACGACACCTTTGCCATCGCAATTAAATTCTAGCTGCGAGAATGGAAAGGCGAGTCAGATCTGTAAATGGGCCCTTAAATGTATGTTAATAATACAACGTGTAAGCGAATATTTTTATTTTCCCATAAGAATAAGAAAACATTTTTTTAGTAAAAATACAGTTAGTTTGGTAAAAAAAAAAAAAAAAATTTGCTAAAAACGGCATCTTCCGGCAATAAATGGTAGCCTACTAAAATTGGCAAGTCTCAAATTCTATCTTTTTAATGTATTAAACGACGCACACAAATTGTTGTTTCTGTATAAAACACAGTTAAAAAAGCGTATTAATTATAAATTTGTAATGTGCAAATAGTGGATACTATGGCTCTTCGACAGCCTCCAACAACAATATTTTTTTGTTTCGTTCAAAACGCAATTAAACTTATTTCTTGCTTGGGCACGCACGCAATAATGGCAACAAATTTACAAAAAAAAAAGATGTAATGATATAATTTAAAATTGCTCGACCGTGTATAAAAAAAAAACCCTAAGGGGCTACAGACAGGAAGTGGGTGACTAGGGGAATATGAGGTTCCCACGTTCGCAAAGGATCATGGTATAAATGGTAACTTTGTTGCCCTTCATTGCCTTTTTCTAAATCCATGTTGGAAGACAACTTCAAATATTTTAAAATTTACAGAAATGCATGTTCAGCAAACTGTTAGGTTGAAACAGTAGGGAGCCGAAAAGTGGAACAAACACTGCTACACAAACATGTTGCATACTTCGTACGAATATGTTTTAAGGAGCTAGTAAAATAATTAAAAGGACATAACTCCTCACCATATTCGAGCATTCTGCGCTAAATAGCCTTTGCAACATTTACATAAGGTAAAGTTAATGTAGCAAAACCGTTTCCCCTCATGGGAAAATAAGAAAATGAATGCATGTGCAGCATTTAAACGCTCCTGAGGTAATGTTGCAAAACCGAGCTATACGGAAAAGCCAACCGGGAGGAATGTACCTTTAAAGCAGTTTATGGCAAGCATTTCCGGCGTTAGAACAATAAGGACGTGAGTGGAAAAACCTCGGTTTTAGATCTAGAAATGCCTTCAAGAAGTGAGGGAGTAGTAAGGCTAAATTGAAATTATCAAAGCATCATTTTTTAAATCGAATCTCTCTCTAATTGGCACACGAGTGCAAGACAATCCGGTACCCGATAATTCGTTCCAGAAAACTCGGTCTCAGATAATCCGGTTCCAACACAAAATAAAAAAAATACCACCTACGACAATTTGGTCCCTATTAAACAATTTCCAAAGGGGGAAAAATTAAAATGCCAGTTAAAATTAAAATTTAGGACCGATTATGACAATAGTCGGGGGGGGGGGGGGGGCCGTCGGGTGTGGAGTGGGTTGGGGAGCAAAAGTGTTGCAAGCTAGGGTATATTTTTCAGAAATCTGCGTGAATTTGAAATGTTTTCCTGCTACTTAGACATGTAATTTTCATAGAAAATCATTTCAAATTTGTTAAATTTTGTTTAAAAACAAGGGCCTCCTGTATGGTGTAGAGGTTGGGGTTGGGGGGGGGGAGCCCTGTAAGCTAATCATGCACTTTAAAGAAATACGCATAAATTTTAAACGTTTTGCTGCAACGTCATAGATGACATTTTCAAACGAATTCATTTAAAATTTTACACATTTTTATTATTTTTTTAAACAAAGGGTCTCCTGTGTGTGGGGGGGGGGGGGTGTGGACCCGGGCTATGGTGTGCGTGTTATGTAGGCCTTAATTATGTAACCTAACCTTTTTTTCCCAACTCTAATTTCAGATGCCTATAGACGCTGCTCCATGGGCGCCAGCGCTGCGGAAGTTGTGTTTTGCGGCGTGTTTTGTGTTGTGGGTGTGCCTTCCCCAGACGGAGGGCGTGCTCTGCCCTGCAGGGGTCAAGTACTGGGATGAGAAAAGGGCCAAGTGCCGACCGTGTACTGTGTGTGCTACGCGCGATTTCGCGATCTACCCGTGCGAGGTATACAGGGACACAATCTGTGGGTCGCTAACGTCGGTGGTGGAACTTTTAGTACAGAATGAAGACAATGGGGTCCCAGAGGGTCCACCATCTTCGTCTCTGGACTGGTCGACAGACGTTGTAGCAGGAGGAGGAGGTCAAGAACAAGAAAGTAAGAATGTGACTTCTTCCGTGGGCTCCCCCTCCAATTTGCATTCGCGGGCCCCCCTCTATGCCACAGAGGAACATATTTTGGTGGTAGCCTTGGCTACGGCTGTCATGTTGGTGTGTGGCATCGTCATGGTGGCTATAGGAATTCACATGAGGAAAAGAAAAAGGATTGTGGCACTTATAGATAACGAAGGTGAGTAGCGCTTGCCCTACTTCGTCACTTCCGGTGTTTGTGTTGCGGTCAACTTGCTGACGTTATGTCAGGATGGACCAGTGAAGCAACTGGGGGATGGGCTGCTCTGGGGAGGGCAGAAAAACTGCAATCCATATTTTTTAGAACAATTTAAAAAAAGTTGTGAAAGTTTTTGTTGTACAAATGCCTTACTTGTTCATTTCCAGCAAACCCTACGCTTAAATGTCTCCTCCTCCCGGCCTCCCTGCTGGGCCCACCTCTGGTATAATTCTTATAATTTAATTGTTTAAAAGATGGGCGCAGGGCTGTGGCTTAGGGAGGGAGGGGGGGGGGGGGGGGACACGTTCTCCCCCCCCCCCTCCCGATTGAAGAGGGCGTAGAAAAGATTGTCGAAGTTCAATTTTTTTAAAGCCATTTTTTTTATATTTCGTTTTGGTTGGTTTTGGTTTTTAGTTGTACTGTATTCTTTCGTCCTGGTTGAGGGGGGATTGTTGTGAGTGCGTAAAATTGCTAATTTATATTTATGACTCCGGTTGGGCGATCCCTGAAATTGGATTTGGATTTGGTGCAGAAAACTTCTATTTCTATTGTGTTTTTCTTGCACCATTTGCCATACGTCATCATTATAAAAGAGAAGGCTATTAACATACCTTCCGTCTCCCAACTTGAAATTGCATAAAATGAACTTAATTAATGGTAAGCAGCACGGGATGTTAACTCGACCTTGCTATACAAGTAATGCATATCACAGACTGCTCGTGGAATCTCGGTCTCGTTTTTGCTCACGACTCGAAATCAGATTCGAAATCTGAACCAACCTAATAAAAAAAAAAAAAATCAGTTGGGTTCAACACTTTGGGTTGCATTAGTAGATTTATGTTGAATTATGTTGATCTGTAACTTATTGGTACCAAACGGTAAGACGGGGTAGAAACGACGCACCAGAATACATTTGTTATACCACAACACGTGCATTCAAACGTTTGCCTGGAAACTATTAAGAACTTCAGAATTTCAGATATTCCAAGGATTGAAATGCTTTGTAAAGGATGTGAAAGTGCTGGCATCCTAGATCCCCCCCCCCCCCCGAACTGTAGCCTGAAGCGCATAAACCTTTGTAGCTATTAACCAGAAACGCAAAAAGTCGTAATTGCATTTCCGGTAACACCCTTACCACTGTCGTTCTAGATGGTAGCCAGTATACTTACCAGTATATAAATTTGAGAAAGAATTGGCTCTTCCATCGTCATTAATACAACTAGCTAAAACGGTGTTGTCGGTATTGTTTGCAACACTAAAACGGTATCGTCGCTCGTGTATGTGCATGTTTCACCAAACTTAAAAGGGCATACCTTCTCACTCTATTCGAGCATCCTGTGCGAAATAGCTTTTGCAACATTTACATTAGTTAGAGTGAACGTAGCAGTCAAACATTTATTGACGAGGGGAAAATGCGAAAATGTATGCCTTGGCAACATTATACGAGCCATACAGGAAAGCCAACCTGGAGGAATGTACCTTTAAGTTTCTTCAATCACATAATTATTTTGTGCACATTGCTAACAAACGCTGATTTTCGTTCGCTTCGCTCACTCAATCCGCGTGTCCCCATTTATTCGCTCCTCCCGAGATTAGCTTAAATATACGTAATAAGGCTGGAATTGTTTAAAAAATAAACAGACTGGACGATGATTTACTCATGAGAATGTAATTTCTTTCAGTGTATTATTGCAGCCAGGCAGTAATTAACTGCGTTTCCACCCCCCCCCCCCAATTACTGTGATGTGTTACTGATGGTTTCGCTTCCAGATAAATATCAATTTTGTTCTCAATCACCAAACAATTTTTCGTCTGTTGGTCAGGCGGTTGAATATTTCTCGTGCACCTAAATTGATAAGTACCAGTAGTCTCCTGCAGCTAAACTGTTCTATCTCAGTAGCCGTTCACATCCGGCGGATTTAAGGGTTTTATTAGCCGGCATGTTAGGGGCTACTGTTGGGGGTATGTTGTCAGGTCTACCACGAAGACTAATACAACGGGAAAAAAAAACTTAACTTTTTAGACGAGCGGTTGGATCGGGTTGGATCTTTTTTTTCGTATTCGTTTGCACGGTGCAATTAACGAAAACTGGATTTACACAAAACCACGACCAGTTTTCGGGCCAAATGGCTGACTTATTATTATTTTTTTTATTGTTAATTCTCCACGTGTGTTTGCCTTTTAACCTTGAATTTCCCTACTTCGAACTTTTTTTTTTTTTTACTTTTTCGAAGGCTGTCTTCGGTCTGCCTTTCGCTCGAGGACCGACAGTTTTACGTTCGTGCGAGACACAAGAAATTATTATGTTTTGTTTAGTTGTAGGGTCGGGGAGGGGGACACACCCTCTCCCTATCTTCGTACATCCTGCGCGTAAATAGCATTTGCAACATTTGCATACGTTGGAGTGAATGTAGCAAAACCGTGGGGGAAACAAAAAAGGATAATAATTTTTGCAGCATTTACATTCGAACTAATGTTGCAAACCTGAGTCGTGCAGAAAGCCAACAACGGAGGCATGTATCGCAAAACAAGAAAAGTGTAATTTACCTGAAAAAAATTGATATCTCGTGCATGTTAGAACAGCGTAGGGTTCTCGACAAAATAAGTAAATGCTTAAAAGCTTAAAAGGATATAAATCCTTCTGGTGTATCGTACGACCCGATGAGATTGCAGTTGGCAACATTTACACAGGTTAAAGTTAATGTCGCCAAATCACCTCGCACGCAAGAAAAAACAAGAAAATGAATGTGTTGGCAAGATTTACACACGTTTGAACTAATGTCGCAAAACTGAGTCATGCACGAAAGCCAACAGGGATTTATGTCTCTTTAAACGTCACTCGTACTCCACCGGAACCCCCCCCACCCCCCTTACCCATTATATTTGGAGGTGCATTTCAGCCAAGTAATTTATACCCAGCAGGGTGTCCTCAACGCATTTTAATATCCGAAGAAGCCTGTAAATTGCTAGCATAACTTACCAACTAAGTTCCAAAAGCTACGTCCACTCTGTATGGACCCCGACCAGGACCACCGCATTTGGTGTCTGGGCCCGGACTTATAACCACAGACAAAACCATGTCTCACTTGTTTCCATTCATGCCCCTTCCACACTGGCAGATAAATAATAGCGATCCGAGAGAAATAATGCACGCAACCTAAACAAGATTTACTATTGCTTCCCAGCAATGTCACACCTTAATCGAAACGCATGTGTTGTAAATTGAAAAAAAACAAAACTTGAATCGGTGAGATATTTGAGCGGAATTATCGAATTGTAAACGTTTTGAAGCGAGGGACATTCGAGTTTCAAAATTATTATTCGTCTAAGAGGGATAACATCAACCAGACTACCTATCGCCGTATTTTTGTGTTCCATGTTTTCCCACTTAGATCTCACGCAGACCTGACAATTTTTTTTTTCGTGTGGCAATGGCGTCTGACTTTGAAGCCCGGAAGTTGTTTGGTCTGACCGCATGCCACAATTATCTTTAGTGAGCGAACGGAAGAGAGAGGGTGTGGGTGGATAACGGAAATGGGGGAGTTAAGAGAGAAGGGGGAGGGGGGAGGACTATCATCTCCCCTTCTACTTTCCCCAACTCCCATTCATAGATTCTGCGTGAGACAAAAGCATCTGGAATACATTGAGAATGTGACAAAAGTAAATGGAGAGACAGGAGGTGTGGACATTTGGCTTGTTCCCCCCCCCCCCCCGGCCACCGGACATACTCTTTTCAGTCCTTCCAGACCTCACTTTTTGAATTGGGCGAATTTTGATGTATGGTATTCGAAATGTGGATGAAATTGGACCCCTTACTTACAGGGAATGGCAAAATCAAGGCTTAAAGATACTTTTGCGGTTTTCAGTTTGAGCTGAAATTATTTCGGTGCGATTTATAGGACAGTTACTGTAAAAGTGACTAATGCGCACACCACAAGAGCAAACGCATGATTGCCCACGAGGGTCACAAAAAAATACAAAAACAAACAATGAATACTGTGGAAAAAGGTTTAAAACAATCGGGAAAAAAACAGGATTTCTCATGAGAATGATTAAAAAAATAAATGAAATTTAGGCCTACACGAGAAAGCAAAAATACGTGAACAATGAAAAGAAAACCAGAATAGCACAATCATAAAACTGAAAGAATCAGCGAATACAATAGTTTTTAAACATGGTACAAAAAAGTTAGAAATCTTGAAAAAGAATTATGGTACTTGCTATAAGCGAGTAGGGACAGTGGCGTAACTAGGGCTCCAAGAGCAGCTAGGGGTTTGGGGGAGCGCTGTGAGCTTCCAAGCGGGGTCTGGCGCAGAGCCCCAGAAGCTGACGCATTTTTGCTATTTTGCCGGTATTTGCTGGCCTTATAAAGTGACTTTGGAAACGTTTTTATAAAATCAGTTTGCTGACCGCAATATGCACGTGTAAAAAATTAGTAATGTAAATCTTTCAGAGTTTCATAATTAAATACTCATTTTTTAAACACGCCTGATGCCTTGTTAAAAATATTGGTAATTTTAAACAAATTATGGAGTAGGCAATTGTCAACTGTTTATCTTTACTAATTTTTCCTGATGTCAGTACATCTAAGCTTGGTCCTTAAAGAGGCATTCCAGTCCAGCAAAAAAAACACTTGTCTGTTACAATCTTTACAGTTGAGTTAAATTGAATTCAGCTACCGAATAATAAACTATTTATTATTACTTCATTTATAATGAAGGGCGGCCTTAGGCCTATGAAATCCGCTCGCACAGCATCGGCCTGACCGAAGACGCCTTTGTTTTGTACCGCCATTCGTAGCCAGAGCACCTTGCAGGTAGCTCAACGACCGGCTCCACATGCTAGCCTCGTCACCAGTATGGCATTGTTGTCACTATTCTCTAGTTTGCTTTATTAAAGCTTATTTATTTCTCAAAAAATAGACAAAACCCATGGATAATCCTCTCTTGTATAAAAAAAAAGTCAGTAAATTTTCCACTTCCGAAGGAATGGAGGTCGGGCAATTCGTTATTTCGACCTTCCTCATTCCAAACATGGAACACCCATCAAAATTTAATTCCCGAAATGAAAAGTGAACGTCCCTGAACGCTTGGTCGGCATCATACAAGACGGCCATTGTAGTCACAATGAGTTCCAGGCCAAACAAATCCACTTTTATTTATCACTGCTCGCTTATATATTCTGGTCATGTTTCTGCTTCAGTAAAGGTTCTCCCAACCCAATCCAAAGCTTTAGGGAGGGGGAGGGGGTTGGGGGAAGAGGCGGGCAACGTTTTACGCCCTTTTTAAATTCTCTCTTTACATTTGAATGTCAACGAAGCGAACCACTTTTTCTAGCTGACTTTTCAAACGCACGGAGTTGGAGCGCCATACCAATAAATTGACAATGACGCTTTTAAAGGAGAGATTTTAAAATGAAAGACATAAAAAAAAGTGTTGCCTAGTTCTTTTACAGCACTTTCTGAAAGAATTGACAGTGGGACCACTTTCCAACTTGCACTGAATGATGTTTTTTTTTGTATATTAAAAGAATTTCTCTGTAGAAATTTAAAATTTGGCGAAAGAGGAATTCCCGTTTCAATCAAACTATTATTGAAAAACTTAACATTAGAAAAGCATTCTTAACCTAGAAGGGATCTGTGACTAGTTGTTTTTTCTGATGTTATATATTTAGCCGCAGCGAGCGCGGTAGCACGAGCGAGGCAGTCAATTTTCAAAAAAAAAATATTCGGACAAACGGGAATGGCCCTTTCTCACAAAATTAAAACATTGATTAAAATTCGGTAGAACTAGATTCTGCGAAATGGGCATAAACCCATAAACCGTCAGGGGAAGGGGGGAGGGGGTAATCATCGAAACACTGTAGGCCACATTTTTTCCAATCCTGCTGCTTTCTCCCCCCCCCCCCCCTCAACTAGCCAAAATTAACGATTCCGAAACGTATCACTTCGGAACTTAGTGCTGAAATAAGTAAACTTTTTTTTTTCAAGTGATACAGAAAAAGGACTACTTTGCTAAAAAAAATTTCTAAAGATACAAAAACTAAACATGTCTTTGGGGAGGGTGTATGATCATTCCGCTGAATTTTAATCAGTGTCGTAATTTTCGGCGAAACAGGAATTTCCGTTTTGCTGAATAACTTTTTTCCAAATTATACGTTTCGCTCGAGCTACCGCGCTCGCTGAGACTAAATTTATAACATCAGAAACCGAAACTAATCACACACTTTTTTAAAAGAATATTTTGATTCGGCGAAACAGGTATTTTCCCACTTCGCCGAATTTTAATGAGCGCTTAATTTTGGCGAAACTGGCATACACCCTTTAGAAGAGGCTCCGGCATCTTTTCTTCACGAATAATATATTTAAAAAAATAAGGAATACATTCCCCCCTCCGTGTCCCCACTCTGCCGGAAGTTATTTTTCCCATGGGAAGTGTCACTCACTACTTGATCCCACACGGTTCTTTTTCCCTCCCTCTTTAGACCGGAAACAGTGTCTCATAATGTGTAGAGCACACCATTTTTTGTGACATGTTTGTCAATGGACGATTCCGAAAAGATGGCTAATCTCCTTGCAATGGACTCACTCGAATCTGAGTAGAACGTTCCACTCCCATACCTAAACTGTCTAATACTTCCTTAAAGAATAACATCGTAAAACTCAAAATAAAAAAATAAAAAAATGCGCTAAGGGCGGTATTTTTACGAGGTGGAAGTAATGAGACTGAGTGACAGTAAATAAAAAATAAATTAAAAATAATAAAAACCGCTTCAGCTTAAAGCGGTTTCAACGTTTTTAAGTAATTCGCACAATTCCAGAGACGCAGTCAGCAATTTTTCTATAACCCTCGCACTAGAATTAAGATGAAGAGAGCACCCCCCCCCCCACACACACAAAAAAAATCGTATTCCCCACTACAAAAGAAACACCCTCACCACAAAAACAAAGGCAAAAAAAAGAAACAAAATCAAAATAAGTCCTAAGAGTTTTCTTTCAGTGAACTTCTTAAAGGCGCCTGTTCATCATTTGCCCATGTTCTAAACACAGCATCCACGTTCCAGATTCTCCGTCATCCAAGAGGCTGATGTGGGTCACGTGATCTCGTTTTAGTTATGAAAGTCGCGGTGCTGCTGCGAATAGTGTTGTTCCATTTTTAATTTACCGCTATTTTCTTTATATTACTCCAAGATTCTACGGTGTTACCTAGGAATTGAAAAGATGCCTTTAAGTTAACACACGTTTTTTTTTAACCGAATGGGGAATACGACCAGAAGAAAAATCTCCAGTCTAGAGCAAAATTTGTCCATCTTTAATTTTTTTAGGATAATCTCAGCAGTTGAAACCCGTATAAAACCATAAACTCAAGTTGCATTTGTAGCCTATGGAAATCAACATTTCAGTCGTGTTTCCAATATCGGTATCCGATCGGATCGGTAAAACCATATCGGCCGATCCCTAGAGAATACAGGATGCACTAATCTGCGAAAGAAAGCAACTACTAGTACTCCGAATGGGAATCGAACCCACGACTTTCTCATTGCTGTCCCGGGTTGGCTCCGTAGCGGGTTGAAGTTTCAGTCAGCGTGGTTGTCTATTCTTTCTCACAAGTCTGGTATTGCCACATCGATATGAATGTAATATTTATTTCCTTGTCATGATTGCAACGAAGTGCAATGAACGGAACAATTTATTCTTTGTAAAGAATATAATTGGCGGCACAATCACCTTACAGGGACATTCCGATATATCGTGATAAGAAGGTCGGCCGGGGAAAAGGAACGTTCAATTGAGGGGGTGGTGGGAATGGAGGAAACCTCTTCAACGAATGTCGACGAGCTACACGGTCAACAACACGACAAAGTGTAACGTCACACGCCAACCTTTATGGGAAAATGTACACGTTTTGGGAAGGTTCTTCATGGTTAATGTTGTTTTAAACTCGAAAATTGCGCAGGTATCAATTTTACTAGGGTTAGGAAACGTTTATGTAGCCTTTACATTCTCGCAGCTAGGATTTAATCACGATGGCAAAGGTGTCGTTGCCATGCTAACAATGCTATCTGGCTTAACTAAATCCGATATCGTTCGAGTACATGCATGCAGTTTTATAATCAGTGACAATAAGATACAGAATTCCTCTTGACGAAATAATTTTCCTAGTCGCTTCTGAAATCGCATATTGACTGTTTTCTTTACGAGCTGGCAGCGCTAACACCGCCGCCATGTTGGAAATTTCAGACGGTTTCTAGTTTGTAGCTGCGAGAATGCAAGGGTGAGTCATTGCACAAACACATCCTTACATCGCGATATCGACCAAGTTTGCTGATGGTTGGAGTCATGGTTTTGACAATAACGAAAGCATATAAAGAACCATTCATCGTAGCATCCGTGAACTGCAGTGAAGCCCAGTGTGCGGCCATCGATATGAAATATTTTACGTGTCATGTGGACGCGAATCGAATTTTCAGTTTGTTTACTACTGCCGCAACGGAATAGCCGTAAATAATACTTCAACACTGTCGTTAATTCTTACATAACTTAGCAACGATTACGCTAGTGCGAGTTAGCATATTGCATTAGAAGCTCAACGCAAACAATCGAATTCAGTTGACGGACCAAAAATGGTGCGTGAATGTTCGTCATAGTTGCTGTTGACTGGTCAACCTTAGTTGACAACAGCGTTGGATCCTCTGTGTTTCTTCGTTTATTAAATAAGGCCGCTAAAAATTAATTAAGTGGTTCTCAGTGGTAATAAAAAAAATTTACGCGAGCGGCGGTGTTTTTTGTTTTTTTTACCTGACAAAACAAAATCAATAGTTTACATTTTATTGTTGAGTACAATATTTATGTTTTAATAGCAGGATCTGCCTTCCACAAGTTGCACATTTGATAAAAGCTAGTCTTTAGATCCAGCCTTCTAGTTGTGATATGCGTTTAAACGGAAGATTCGTTTCGAGGCCATCATGTGAATGGAGCAAAGAGCTCATGTGGTCATCGGCTCCAGAAGGGTTTGATGAAAGCGGTGATGTGTGATAGGAATTTTTTTTTTAACAGTTTCATGCGCTAAGAAAAACCATGCATGCAGTCCTGAGAACCACAAATTAACTTTAAGCGGCCTAAAACTGGGGAAAGGGCTGCGATGATGAAGACGGGTCATCAGGGCTACTGAGCTAGAGATAATGTTCGTCCCCAAACCCTTTCCAATCTTCCCAAAATTAAAATTTTCTAAACTAGGCTAGCATTTTTCGGATATGTTTTTCTTATTCCTGTAAAAACTGAATGAATTTGAGTTTATTTTACACTTTTAGCGCAATTGGTGAGTAAGGACCTCTTCGGGATATCTGGGCAATCGCCTTGGTGAACTTGTAAGGCGAGGGGGGGGGGGGGGGGGTTATTTATTACTAAAAAAAACAACGAAAAAGCACAACACAGCACACCAGTTGCTCCCCCCCCCCCCCTTCAGTTGAACCTGTTTTTGTGCCAGCTGGAAAAGCGTCTGGAAGGGGGAGTGGGGTGGAGCGGGTCGAGGTGTATGTTGGCCGTGTCCAGGTGATGCTGGACAGCAGCTGTTTGTGGTTCAAGTGAAGACAGGTGGTTTCTCACGCTTGTCCACTTTGCATTCCAGTTTCCGGTCAGTACAGTTGCTTTGCACTACGGCTGAACGAAAAGGGGGAGGGGAGGAGGAGGAGGACATGAAAATGAAGTTGCCAGTTCTATACACCAGGGCTACGAAAAGTGTCTTTATGGACTGGTCATTATTTATGGTTGGTAGGGAACGGGCGGAGGAAATGAAAATGTCATCAACGTATTTGTGCGATTCCTCCCTTATGACTGAAAAAAATTGTGCCCCTTCCCCTGAATAAAAGTCACAAAATATCTATTCCCCCCCCCCCCCCCCCAAAAAAAAAAACGAACTATTCTCATGTCCATCGCGACTGTCTGCAGAAGTTTTCCGGAAGTGCAGAAGAAAAGCCTCAAATTTGCCTGGAAAAAGGGAAAAAAATCACAAAAGGGTGAATAATTTCCATGGCCGTCCTATATTCCGTCAGTTCTGATTTAGGATGCCCCCAACCAACACACACACAATTCTGCGTGAACACGTCCGGAGGTGCCAATGCAATGCCAGACGTAAGGTTCATTTTGGTAATGAACGCTCGATGATACGAACAATGAACGATAAATACCCAACAATCAATAAATTCCAGTTTGCGAACGCATAATGGACTGTTTGGCTATAATGAGACTATCTTGAAAATACCAGCATCGACAAATGTCATTTTAAAACTGTTAATTTATGACTTTTTATCCCTGTGACTTCTTTTCAGTGACTGTAAGTCTGTGATGGTTTTCCAACAACCCATTTTCTGTTGCCAGGTTAAATAAGTAGCAGTCTGCACTCAGGGTGACACGATAATCGACAATCGATAATATCGCGATAAAATTTTCTTCGATTATCGTATCTCACTTTTTATGATTTATCGAATTATCGTGCAAACCCTAAAGCTTAAATTGGCATATCTCGGAAACCGTAATAGCTAGAAACATGTGGTTTGCGGCATTGCGGGCTCTCCCACCAAGTATGCAATACTGTTGCTAGCCTTTAAGTGATGGAGAGTTAGTTTAATGCAAACAATATTTAAGCATCAAGTCAGTGGCATGTACACCATACAGTCAGACTGGCAGGTGCCAGGAGCCCATCTGCTTTAGGGGCCTTGGCCCACCTATCAAATTCAATCAAACTTAAGAGCAAAGTCTTAAAAGCATTGCTGAATATATTGGGTCCAAAGTTAAGCACTTTGGATAATTTTAATGTAGATTTTCAAAAAATTTCTCAACTTCGGGGGGGGGGGGGGGGGGGTTGCCACACCCCCCGGTTGCGGCCCCCCCGACAAGGGGGGGGGGCCCCCCCCCCCCCCCCCCCCGGGGGCCCCCCCCCAAATTAAAACCAAGCCCCCCCCCCCCACCCAGCAGTAGGGTGGCCCCCACCTATAGTGCTGTGTCAGGGTCCCACCCTAGTCTGTACACGCCACTGCATCAAGTAATAGCACAACTGCTAAATTATTTCCACATGACGAGGACGTAATGGCAAGCGCATTTTCATGTCTACTGGCCAAATGGCGATCGAGTGCCACACAATTCACATTCGTGAAGGTTCACTGGAGGGTTCAGCCAAGGTTTTTTTAATTAACACAATTAAAATGGTTATTCCAGCCTCAAAATTTGTTTTACCGAGATATTATCAATTATCACGATAATTTAAAAAATGTAATTACGATAAACAAATTTTGTATCGTGCCATCCCTAGTCTGCACTGATAAGTTAGCGGGAAAACTTGTCTCGATGTATATGAAAGAACAAGGTTGATTTAAAATTGTTTTTAGAAAACATTCCAAGTTGTGTTCTAATTTAAAATCTTTTTGTGTATTGACAATCCCATAAAATGTCAACAGTTTATGATCATGTCCCAACCCAACCCATCATCTTCGTCTTTGTGATGCTGACTAGGAGGCAAGGCTTTTCCATCGAGTCTATTGAATACTTATGCAAGACAGTATTGATATTTTCAAAACCTTGTAACACTACATGGGGTTGGGAGGATCAGAAGCTGAGACGTTTTTAGAAATTTAGACTGTTGAAAATAGAATTTTTGATGTCCAATAATGTGTTTTTCATCCAGTTTGGTCAGTGGTTTTTTTTCTTGACCTGACCTTGATGGGGGCCCTAAAAATACCCCACCCCTTCCCCCAGAGGTCCTGAAAAACCCATGGCACCCACCTCCCCCATATGATGTCCATGTCTCGACTTCCAACACACCCCGCCCGGCCACTCACACGGGCTGTGGTAAAAAAAAAGGGGGGGGGGGGGGGGCGCGCGGGGGGAAAAACTGGCAATTTGAGGTCCCCCACGACGGCGAAAAAAACCACAGAAGTTTATTAAAAAAATTGAACTTGCGTAAGCTTTTTTTACGCCCACGTCAGTCAATTTTTGTGTCCTCTTCCTTCGCCAACTGGGAAGGGCGGGGAGGGGTGGGAGCCATGGCCATCAGTCATCACAGAATCTACAAAACGCAAAGGGATTTAAAATATGGGAATTTTTGTTGCCAATGCCTTGAAATGGCCTTCAGTTGTGTTAGTGTGCTCTACTTACCAAATTCAGTTCATCACTGCAATAGTAACTGTACACCCAAGTTAATAAATAAACTAGTTTGACAGCAGAGCGTATTATGTAGCTTATGGACGTAGAAAGAAAGCAGTGTAATGCAGTGTAATGCAGTAAAATAAATTTATCCTACATAGGGCAGGTATTTAAGTTGTCGAATGAAGTTTTAGCCTTTTCTGTTGCATTATTTTCTCTCAGATGCCTTTAGTGTGTTAACTGATTTCCTCTCTAAAATCGACCACACATTTGATAAAAAGAAAAATATACATAATACAAATGCAAGAGTTATTTAAAGTGCGATTAGGTTAACACTTTGCTAGCAACGCCATCTATGATAAGAAAGTACTAAAATTGGTAAATCACAATTTTTTTTAAATTGTATAAATTTTAAAAAAGAGCCTATTATTTTAATTAGTAGAAATTACCATATTCCTTACTTACACTTAAAATTGCACAAGTTTGAGCACTTGTTTCACACACGCGGTTTATGCAGTAACATTAACCTACTAACACACACGGCGCAAACGCGCATGAAACTAGTTCCCGCAACAAGGCCCTTCCCTTAACAAACAAAATGACGACATAATGGTGGAAAAAACAAATAGAGGATGAACACTAGTAAGACAAATACGGTACCAATATTTTAAACATAGTTTCAAGTGAAAAATAAAGGTAATGCTCTGTTTAAAAGTAAACAGGATCACCCTTCTTAGTTAGCGACAAATTTCAGATAAAAATATAGACCATTGACAATAACACCATATTGGCCAAAGTTTGTAAAAAAAAAGGGCTTTCTGAAAAAACTCAACCCACTTGAGCTTTTACCCAGATTTTATCAGACTTTATTAAGTTGATCCAGCCTAAGCAAGCCAATGGCTTTGTTTTCGGTCGTGAGTGTTTTACATGTACAATACGTGTGGTGGTTATGAGTAGTTTAGGTATTAACATAATGCCATCACAGTAATGCACCACTGTTTAACAAAAACATTTCCCTATAATAAACTAATGGCGCAAAAATAAGCAATAATTTATTACAAAAGGTAGTGTTAACCTTTTATGTACGGTAACTGTAGCTTGCGTTTAGATCGATCCTCACTATGATAGTAGGTTTTTTTCAGGTGGGCTGGACTTGAAAAAATGCGTCTGTTTTTTTTCGAGTTAACCCCAATATTGGCTACGGGACCAGCATCCGGAGGCAGTCGTTGTGCTAGTTGCAAGGGGCACTGGATACAAACGGAGAGTAAGAAAAACGGCAGCTCTTCGAAAATAAAGAAAATCTCATATTTTTATGCCCAAAAAATCTGCTCTCACACCATTGGCTTGGCAAACTACGCGATTGTTGGTTCCTCTGCGTATATCCAGTGCCTCTTACAGTTAGCTCAACAACCGGCTCTGATACAAACTCAGCAGTGAATAAGGAGTTGTCGTTGCTGTGTAGTTTTTGGAACATCTCCATTGTTTTGGATGAATGCAGCAAAAATATGTCATGCAAGGAAGCCAACATTCTTTTCATTTCAAATGTTTTGGATTGTGACATTGGTAAGAGGACAGGAAGGAGGAGGGGAGGAGGTAGAAGTATCCATTCATTTTTTTAGGTTGTCGTTAGTCCAATTCCAAGGCTGCAAAGAAGATAAAGCAATTGTAAGCCTTAATTGGCCAAGTCATTCATGAGGAGTTCTTTCAATTAACATTAAATTATCATTTCGATTGTTTGCGCAATGAATGGCATCCAGGAAAAGAAGAACACTGGGAATGAATAATATTTTCAAATTACTTTTGAAACTACAGCCTTTATTGGAACGTTTGAATCGAGCTAAAAATAATCCCTAATGTTGGGTCTTTGTCCTGGACCAATTTCAACTTTTTTTCCCTTTAAACAATAATAGTTCTCATAAGTTAACTTTTGAGAAATTGGATTATTCTAGACATGTATTTTAAAGTGGCATCCCCTCTGCAAAATAAAATATAGAGGGTGGTCCATAAAAAACGCAACAGCAAAATTTTTTTAAGTCCAAACTTTTTTGTTAGCACCCTTCAGAACTGTAAAGGGACTTTCAAAACTACCCGTTCTATTAGATATTATCTGACCCTTTACGGTTCTGAAGGGGCTAACAAAAAGGTTTATAGATGAAAAATTTTGCCGTTGCGTTTTTTATGGACCACCCACTATATATTTTGCGGAGGAGGCACCACTTTAAAGGCAGCACGAGTGTACAGATTAGGGCGAGTTTGTTTCTGTAGAACCTTTCTATATGGACAAGTTAGGATAGGGTCCTAAATTTTAGTTCACAGATGGCATCTGGAGGGTGACGTGGGACTTTTTGTCCCCTCCATAGCTTAAGGTGCTCCGGGACCGTACACCATACGACATCATGCAAGAGGGGTAGATTCACAGACTTTACAGTTTCGGAGAATGGGAGAGCTGGCGTCGATAAGTCTGTGAAGAGGTATTGAAATAACTCAAAAGAACGGGATAAAAAGCAAAAAAAATAAGTCATCAGAAATTACGATAAATTCGGACTAATTCAATGAATTTCACACAAAAAATTAGCCGAATTTTCCTGAATCATTACCCTCTTCATGGGTAACGAAGGTGAAGGGGGATTCAACATTTGTCACATCATCTTCACAAGCGGTGGAAGTACAAAGGTTTTGAGAAAGTGTGACCTCCAACTCTAGCAGTGACAGCCATTTAAGAGCACTAGAATCCATCGCCATAAACCATCGTGAAAATACAAATATTCCCCTTACGAACCTCCAACTCCCTTCCCACTCCCCCATACAACTGCTAGTTCACAAAAAAATACAAAGCTTCCTTGATGAAAAATGGAAAATTGACAGAGCCGCCACTAATGCACACGCCACGCACCATAGAGATCAGTCGTCACGAGCGCCGTGCTCAAGACGCTCCATCAGTTAACCACTCCAATGTAGAAACAGCCACGAAAATAAGCCAGAAGAAGAAATACGTCATGAACATAATGGGATGTCTTTCTAAAAATTATCACACCACGAAATATTTTCCAGGAGATAAACTTTGAAGTTGCGTACATTTTTTTGTGGAATCATAAAAAACTCCATCCTTGACCATTATAATCAAGTCACAACACTTGCCCACATTTTTTTGCTATTGTTGAATCATTAGGTTTTTTTTTCACCAGAAAAACAGATTTCTTATTAAGTTTTTGTTTTCTTTTCCAGAAATCCTGGATCGCCTTTCATTGCACGGGCACAGATTTTCTTTGAGTGGTAGAGTCCACCCAACGGACCAGATGAAATACCATGTCGACTTAGACCACAACTTGGCCATGGACAAAATTCTTGAACAGCGTCAACTTCGGCAGCAACAGCGGACAGGTTCAACCACTGATCATCCACCCAATGTCTATGTTGATCATGTCATACTTGTGAATGCTACGCAACGAGATATAACGTGATATTTTCCTTAGCACTCCATAAAGGATAACATGTATGAACTAAAAGAAAGCCATCACATGTGAAGATGTAGGGCTTGTACTGTTTGTCGAAGAGGACTTATTATAAGCCACTACAAGTACAAAAATGTTTGGTTAATTAATAACACTAAGCTAATAGCTACGTTTCCGTTTATCAACGTCCTTAATAATTTTATCTAACCTTTCTGCACTGAATGAAATTTATTTCTCATAAACAAGAAACAGAATGGAGCCATCATTGTAAACTACACAGGTTAAATTAGCAGTAATGCTTGTAAAATGAATCTCCGTACGTGAATTTATTTTCATCATTACAACTGCTCACCAGTCACCCTTGACAGTTCACAAAGTTGGCTCCATTTCGTTTATTACTAATTTCTTTCTCAACTTCTAAGTATTATCAGAGGTTTGTATTTTTGACAAATGCTTAGGCAATCAATGCAGACAGTGATTTACAATTAAAACTTCCAAAAATTAAGAATTCAACAATGAAACCTTAAGATCTCAACAATGGTTCTCTGTAATGGCAACAAATAAATTCGCTCTCTAACAGAAATTGTGTATTTTCGTCAAGGGTGAATCAATACTCTGTACCAGCTCACAGCAATTAGTGATGTATTGGTGGAAATGTATGAACAAAATGGCAGTTGGCAGTCCATCCTAAGGCAAGATAAACTACGTACAACAAGGTAGACGAAACAAGGTGTATGGGTTACCTGCTTCAAATAATTTACAGTAGAATACAGTGATTACCTGAAGTGAAGTCGATTAGGTCAAGAGGTTTAAGCTTTGCAAACCTCTTAAAAATGCAAGAAAAGCCCTCAAAACGTACAACTCTGGCTGCTTTCCTTGTTTTCATCCGAGAGTGACATTCATGCCTGGTTATTGAAAAGACTTAAGTCAGCATAAAGTCGACGCTGAACCTACGAGTATTGCACACAGATTTTGTAACTCTTGTTTGGAATCCAAAGTCAAACAAGCTTGATGTCTTATTCTTGACGTAAGATAACAAGCTTCTTTCGAGTTCCGATTCCACACAAAAGTCCCAAAATCTTTGTACAATACTCATAGATTCGTCGTTGACCATATAACGACCAAGTCTTTTCAATAATTAGGCATAAATGTCAACTCTCGGATGAAAACAAGGAAAGCAGCCCAAGTTGTACGGTTTTTAATGCATTTTTATTTTTTAAGTGGCTTGCAAAGTATACAAACGATGATATCCGCAGAGACGAGAAAAGCTTTCATCCCTGAATAACACACTCCCTTGAACTAAAAAAAATTTGGAAGGCATGTGTTCAATACTGCATCGACAAACCAACGCTCACACATTATTACACAAAGTGATGCACGGTGTGGTGAGCACATCACGGGATACATGCAATAATCCGTGCTTCAATGCTTGTGCAGCAGATTTACAAAAAACAAACCATTGTGGCTTCGGGCTCACGTCACAACTCAAGACTTACGGAGTTGTCACTTGGACTCCCGAGTCTGACAGGAATTGCCACATACCATACAAAGTGATGGTTTAGTCTATAAGGCAGCTTTTGTTGTATGAATCGGGAGAGGCAATAAATGGAATAAATTCGTCCAATGATGATTTATTATAATAAATGCTTTGAATTTTTACAAAAATGATATATACACAGTAGTTTAGAGTTTATCTAAATATGGTATAGTGTTTATTCTTTCTGTAAATAAATTATGTGATAAGTTCTAGTAAATTACAAAAATGTATTTCACTGAATTGTAAAAATAGCGGTGGTAGAATTATTTTTTTTTCACTCTTACTTTATGTACGGATAAGAGATTAGCTAGATTTTACCTAGCTGCAAACATACTCATTTATGTAATATACAAATGTATAACATTATAATTGCAATATTAAAATTCCAGAACATTCTGTTAATTACTATACAACGACTACATTTTATGAACCACACTTTCATAAACCTGCACACAAATTTAACCAATTTTCTTTTTAGATCGGTCTACAGTGTCCTCTTTGTGGTGCAAAGAACAAGACCACGCAACATTGAACTAATGTTTCTCATGCGAATTTTATTTCATTTTTCTGAGAATGCAAGGTGATACGTGATGAGGTTTTGAGCACAAAAATGGTCAACAGATCTTTTAAGATCAATAAAAAGTCGCCACATTAGCTGCGGAGCTCACATTTGGGCCCGGTTGAAAATACTGGCATCTGGTGTCTTACTCTAGTGAATTAATGACATATATCAATGGAGGCGATGAACACCACACCACAAAGGTTCACTTGAATTTTCAGTGGAATGTAGTTAAGTATGCAAATACCTGGCTGTTCTCGTCCACCTTCATCAGAAGAATAAACGTTCGCAGGAAAATTAAATGAAGTTTACACTATAACGCTGTTTGAATTTTTGGCGTCAGGCATGCAGCTCTATCAATACCGTGCGGGAGGTTACAAAACTGCCCAAATTCAAATTATCAAGTTTTCCAAGGAAAGAATGGTGCAGCAAGAAGTCCGAAAAAACCTAAATGTCTGAAGAAGCGAGCAGATCGGTGTCGAAAATTAGCACCAAATAGTGTATATCCATAGATAGGTGGTGGAAATAAGCAAACATTGACTTTGTTGAATTTACGTAAATGACAGGTTTGCCTTATTGACGCTGTCTTTTCTAGGATGCAGTGATGCCTGAAAAACATTTTATTCTTTGTGTAGCCCCAAGTGTGATGATTCAACATTTTTAAAGAGATTTCATGAAGTAGTAGTACAGTAACACCGCTAAATTGATGTCTTGCTTTACGATGCTAGGTAAGCTATTTGGCCGAATTACAGTACAACCCCGACCGTCTGAACCCATTTTCTCGAGAATTTTCGTTTCTTTTTGCAAAACGTGCACCATGCTCGACTTGCACTAAAAAGGTCTGTAATTATATAAATCAAACCTTTACTCGTCAATGAATAGTCACCAACAAACAAACCACAAAACACTGACGACCCAACATTTTCTAAGTCCAATTTTTCTAGTTAGCACCCCTCAGGACCAGGAAAGGACAGAAATCTTCCTGTTTCGTTCGATTTTATTTCTGCCCTCATTCTGCTTTCATTCTTGTTGTGCCCATATTAGGGGAATGATGTTACCGTTGTGAATCGTAGATTTTTATGGAAGCATGAAACTGCTTCTCATCAGGGTGTGTGAGCGGCATAAAAATGAGGTTTAGGCCTACTTAATATGAAATACCAATGCCAAAGCAAACTAAATTGTAGGTAGGATGGTGAAATGCGATGGGGGCTAGTATTGCTACGTCAAGTAGAGGAAAACATTGTAAATAGAAATTGCTTCGTAAATCGAAATTGAAGCTTCTTTTACGGCAACCAACAGTTCAGTCGAAATTACATCGGAGCCTATCATTGCAGCCTTAGTAGATAACAGTTTGATTTTATTTATCACGTTTTTCACCCTGTATACAGAATTTTGAAATCGCTGTACTTGCAGTTTGATGTAAAGGAGCCATCCATGTTCCAAACTGCATAAAGAACAGTTTTTTGGATGCACTAGCTTGAGAGCCCATGGTAAATTGTGAAAAGTTCAAAATGGAATGTCCAATTTTTAGTGTAAAACCAATGCTGTTCTTATACGACATTACAGAAGTACTCAAGGACTCTGGGAATTTTTCCAGCACTTTCCAGGTCTGGAATCTTATCTTCCAACTTCCAGGAATTTTCAAAGTTTTCTAGGATTTGTACAAAACATAACTTTCAATTATCTGACTCGGTTGACAATGGTGTCATCTCACAATTGTTGTTACATGACTTGCAACATTAAGTGAAACCTCTCTAATTTTAGTCCATGTAGTCTTTGAAAATAAAACATTTTCAACAGAAATGCAATACCACTACACAACCACTTTAGCATACGCAGGATTTTATTTTATTGAACAAAATACTGAACGAACCAATACGTTATTCAATTAAACACACAGATAACATGGAATCAATTACATTAAAAAATTCCAATATGGACGTTAAAAAGTTAGATTTTTAGTAAACTTCGCACCAGGGGTGACCATTATCATTCACTTTTGTCCATAAATGTCAGTTTCAATAAAAAGCACCAGACGGCACCAGGGAACAGAACAACAGCAAAAAGACACATTAAAAACAGCTCCAACTTGGTTAAGTCTCAGTATCACGTGATTGGGATTCAAACTAATGAACTTGTGCATGATCATTGCACAGAAGCCCTCATCGTCATGTCGAGGCCAATCTTTCAGAGCCTTGACATCTGTGCAGAAATATTTGTTATTTGGTGATGACTCAAGTTTTGACGCCTGCACTCCAGTTCCGTTTGTTAAAAAAATAACACCTACAACTTTCATAAAAAAGCACAAAATAATGCTAATATAGCTTCATGTTGAAAATACGAACCACCATATTTTGAATGTTCAAAAATTCCAAGAGACGAAATCACGTTCAAATTCAAAATAAACAAATCCTACCAATATACGAATTTTTGACAGGCTGCTTTGACTAAAGATGGTAACAATATAGTCCCCCTGTCTTCATCTTTACCACTTGAGTCAATGCAGCCTGTTGAAAATTCACAAATCGGTAGGATTTGTTATTTTGAATTTGAGCGTGATTTTGTCTCTTGGAATATAGCTTCAATTCTGACATAACATAGCTGGATGGAACCAAAAATTCGCAACAACTTAACAACTGCAATCAAAAACTGTTTGCCCAACACAACTGGCCATCCTACGCACACAAACATTGTACACAAATGCATCCTTCACTGAAACCTGTACATGTTTCAAAACGAGAAATGTAAATGGAGGATAGTGCCATCACATAATTCCACAGTCGCTCCATGTTGTGCTTCTCTGACGACTTGTTTCGTCTCGTTGCGACGCACTGTTGACACTATTACTGGAACCCCTAGAAAAGAGAACAGGTTGTTGATGTTTTAACTAATGTATCATTTTGTACTAACCAGTTTTCTACTTTTTGGTTTTTAAGTCTTTCTTTTCTTAGTTCAATTTAAGTATTTTTTGCACAAATTTCATTCAGCACAGAGCAAAATTTCAGCACACTAGTTTTAATCCTTTCCCGTGCATTGTCAACTGCGGCCACCAAGCAGAAAGCAAGTCAAAGAAAAACGTGTGGAAAAAAAAACGAAATCAAAAACGGGTCACAGTGACTTAGTGGAGCTGTGGGAGTAGTGGAGGAAGAACTCCCACTGCTCATCCAAAGAGAACAGTGGGACAATCAGCTAAAGCAAAGGGACCAGCTTAAGGAACACAAAACAATTGAAAAAATTAAAAATAAAGAAAACTCATATAACAGATTAAAATGATTACACCTACGAGGGTTTTAGGTTGGGTTTTCAGTTTTTCATACCACACTCGGTCAATCGTCTTATTCGACATTATGTTAAATATTTTATGTCCAGTATAACAATGGCCCATTTCATTAATTTGTTGTTAAAAAATTCTTTCAACTTCAACAATGGGGTATACAACAAATCAGATTTTGAGGTAGTTGCTGATGGTGGTAGATCTCAACCTACTTGACTGAAGAAAAAAAACTAATCTAGTGGGCGACTAGTAAGGTTCGTGCCAGTTAGTGCTGTCCAGGGTAGAATCAAAGACCACCAGGCCCATTCAGTACCGTGGGATTTATTCTAGACACTATTTTGGCTCCTATCATGATCTAAGGTTTACCTGTTCACATGCCGGGGGGGGCCCCCCCCCCAACTTGGTTCGTTTCATGTGCTTTAAGACTTAACATACTAAAACCAGGTTTCATCACACTTACAAAAATCCCCTAACTATCTAAACCACGCGCCACGGCTGTTTGCTGTGACGTGCATGTCACATGATTGGGGTAGTTCACTCAAGACGGCCAAAGATCCGCTATTCTCGTTCATCAGTGGCTAACTCATGATGACATCACGGCAAACAGCCGTCGTTCGTGGTATAAGGTTTCCCAGACAAAAAAAGTGAATTTTCCCCCAACATCTAGTGACAAAATATTAAAGCAAACCATAGTCTATACTTTACTATAATGGAGCTGCGTTATGCATGCAAAAAGTTGTAAATGTCATAGAGTTAAATCTAAAGACTGTCTTCTCTAGGTTAAAGTGTATTCTGTCTTGCTATGGTGTGTGTGCAGGGCAAAGTAGACTGATGGTTAAGCACAACCGTCTCATCTGTCCCAGAGGTTCCGGGTTTCAGTCCAGCCTCAGCCTCCCCTGGCATTTTCGGAAAGAGAAGGGCCCTGTGATGTCTCGTGCTCATGTCTATTTTGGCATGTAAATGAACCTTGCAATTTTCGATAGAATTTACCTAGCAAAATTGTCCCTCTCTCCATCTGGTGCCATGGCAGAGGTTGGGCGCGTGTAGGTTACGAATTCTAATTTTATTGGGTAGAATTCCGTATTTGAACAAAAGTTACTGAACAGTATGTAAGGAAGCCCGTGCCGAGTTGTAAATCACAACATAAAACAGCCACAAGGTTTTGTTGATGTATAGCTAGTTTATAGGCCGTAAACGTTCTTACCCTCGTAAGTGACAACTGACAACAGCTTCGATTGGTTTTGAAAATGTTTACCCAGTTCAAAAGCCAAAAAAAAATAGAAAGATAGAAAATTATTGTGTTTTTTTATTGCATGAAAGGGGAAAACTTCACTGAATAGTTAAGTTTGGTGGCATAAAATGAAATCTAATATTTTAATTAAATTACTGCGGATGTGTTACAGAAACGTTAATGGGAAAAAATAAAATTTGTACTTAAACTACCTTGTATTACCTTTGTATTTCGTTTAAATGCGTTGGACTTAACCCCACATTTGAATATAGTTTATCATCTTTCCATCAGGAGCTACGCCGCCGCTACATGCCGTCACACTTCTGTTGAACATGTTATTAGAAACTTTTTTTTTAACTCGCGTTAGGCCCTTGTAAGGTCCATGTCTTATACACAGTGTAAAACAGGACGGAAAGCCAATGGGCTCGAGGTTGGTTAAATAAATAAGGATTTACCTTACCTTTTGGACTAAATGTCAGACTGGGCGAGGAATCAAACCCAAGACCTTTGAAAAGGCCAAGATCCTACCACTGAGCCATATTGACACGGCCAAAAGGAAACGTCCACAGGCAGCATTTAACGTGCACACATATACAAGAAAACACACACTTTTCCAATCGCCATTTTGTGATCCACTTTACACGCTATATTGTATGTTCCTTTCGGCTTCACTGGTGTGTGGCGTGCAATCAAGCGTCCCTCCAGTGGCGATTGGAAAAGTGTATGCTTATCTGTATATGTTGTACACAGTGTGGTAGACACCTAACCCCGAGCAACCGTCATACTCTTTGCCCCCCTGCCCCTGTCCGCCATGTATTTTTCGCTCAAAACCCTACTGTTGTTTGTTTAACTCAGTCCGAACATGAAGGCTATTGACTCGGAATGATCTGCATCAGTGGATTCGCAACAGAAGGCGACTTCGGAGAGCTCACTGAACAATCTGCTCAGAGAAGAGTTTGGGATGAATCAATCCCACATCCTTCCTACTTTACAGAGCAGGTAATACCTGAAACTTGAGAAATTAATTTAAATCCCAAACCGGTAAATATTTTAAGGATGCTAGAAAAACTCCTTACATTTGTCTCTTGACCTCGCAAATGCCACAACTTTCCAAGATTTCCCTGACCAAAATAAATCTACCAATTTTTTCAGGTATCACATACTGCTGAAAACTAAAAATTGTGCAAAAAAGGAATTCATAATACATTGTTTTTATACCAAAATAATAAAGTATGCTTACCATGATGGAACCATCTTGGAGAGAAAACTTGAAGTCCTTTGGTGATTTTCTTTGTTTTCAGATGACGACTGTGATGCATCACACTGATGCTCCTTGAACGACGATGAGGTTACGTCATGATCAAAAGTGTATGCCTGTAATAATGCGACTATTACAAACCACACTCGATATCAGTGACGCAACTAGCTTTTTCCAAAGAGGGGTACATTATAAAAGAGGGTGGGGGGGGGAGGGAGGAGGATGTGCAACGACGGTTTCCACAGCTTCCTCCTACTCCTTAAGCTAGGGCCTTAGTGGGCCTCTTTACCTTGATGCTATGGCTCCATACTATGTACTCTGTATACTCTATGTCTTTATTAATGTATTCCAGTACTGCTATGTACTTTGATGTATAGTCCAGTCCCTGGAGATCAGTGGACAGGATGGCTCTGGCCTTGCCTGCCCATAGGGGTAGCTGCTAGCAGAGAGGGCTCATGGGATACCAGGATATAGTACAGGAAGTACCTTGCACCACCAATGGCAGGTACTGGCGGCAGCTCTTGGTACTTACGGCCTTGCAGCCCCTTGCAGGGAGCTAGTCCCTCTGGGAGCTAGTCCCTAACCAGCTAAGATCTCTTCCTGAAGTGTCCACTCTGTACTAGCAGATCAAAGCAGGGCTACTAGCAGATCAGAGCATCCTTGAACCATTGGACAACATCTCCTGAGGACAGACCGCGTGGCCCTGGAATAAACCCTGAATTTACCATCCTTCTGGCGTTCTTCCTTGTACCGGGCATAGCGGGGTTCCAAGGAGAGAAACGTTGGGATGTCTTGGAGAGCATCTAAAGGTAGTTCCATAGCTAGTTCGATTTGTACTACTATGAATGACTTGTGTACCAAATTTCATACTTTTAGCTCGATCTCCAATAATTTGTTGGTCAAGCCCCAGGGACGGAGGGTTATTTCATGGAGGTTCCATGGCTGGTTCGTATTGTACTGCTAAAAAAAGAACTAAATTTCAAGCCTTCAGTTCGATTTTCAAGAATTTGTTGATCAAGCTTGAGGGAGGGGCCACAGAGGAACATTGGGGGCCCTTGGGGGAATATATAATGGGGGTTTCATGGCTGATTCGATTTATGCTGCTAAGAACGACTTGGATGCCAAATTTCACGTTTTTTGCTTAATCTGTACGAATTTAT
Source organism: Lithobius niger (assembly GCA_023313725.1). Classification (NCBI taxonomy): domain Eukaryota; kingdom Metazoa; phylum Arthropoda; class Chilopoda; order Lithobiomorpha; family Lithobiidae; genus Lithobius; species Lithobius niger. The sequence continues at coordinate 5,286 of JAHWFP010094731.1, read as the reverse complement.
TGCCGAAGCCTCTGGGAAGGGACACGGGGTCCCTAGGGATATTTCATGGAGGTCCATGGCTGGTTCAACGTGTACTGCTAAGAAAAACTTAGCAGTACCAAATTTCATGTTTTTAGCTCAATTTTCAAAAATTTGTTACTCCACTTAATGATTTCTGCCCAATACTCGACAATAACAACTGATCTGCTGACGCGAATACTACAGTCACATTAAAATTGCATTCAAAAGTCCCTGGTCGTTGTTAATACCTACATTTTAAGCTACAAAAATTGAAAATCGGTCTAGGTGAGAGCAAAATTTTGGGCCTATTTGGCTTTACGTCACAAGAAAATTGTAGTTACATTAAAATAGCATGCAAAGGCCCTAGTCCTTGTCCATACCTACATTTTTGCTATAGAACTTGAAAATCAGTTCAGTGGTTCGATCTCCACGTGACGGCAAAGAGTCTCAACAACAACACCAAGAAATGGCCATACTGTGGACGCCGAACGATTTGATTGTTGTCATTAAAATTTGTAATGCAGTGAAATAGTAACGACAAGACCCTGAATTTTGTTGGTCTGTGTCAATTCTGGGAGAAACTATAAGATTTTAAAATTTAACATTTACCATGGAAGTTCATGCTGAGGCTTGTATAAGGACCGCTATAGCTATCCTTATGTACTGGTAGGGAGGGATGTGCAAACTTCGAAAAGTTCATTTTGACTTGGACTCGAGCTCTACTCGACCCGTTGCGCAAAAACTCAAATGTTTACAGTATTTTTCGTACGAAGTGTTGCACAATCAATTAAAATAAATAGATGGGACCGCGAAAGAAGTTCATGCTGAGGCTTACATAAAGTCCTTACATAAGGCCCTTAGCAATATGAAGTTTGTTTTGTTAAAGACTGTTATGCAGAAATGGCTTAATTTTGTTAGCAGAAAACACTGCCACTTCGATTTGATTTAAGGTTTGCGTTGGAAGCCACAAACCTTGAATTACGGTTCACAATTGTTGCTTCGGAATAAACACTACTAAAGCATAAAATCTGCATTTTGGTATATTTCAACATCGATTTTGACTTCGGTATTCAAATGTACACCGTAAATTGCCTATTGAACACCCATGTGCTGTAAAAATTAAATCGATAAAAAAAGGGCGCGAGCCATAACAAACTTATAATTGATTTTTCGAATCTTACGTTTGTCCAGGTCGAGTGCTTAAGCGTAACTTAATATGCATGCACCAACTGATATTAATAGGTAGAACTGTACCGTGCAACGCCCCCTTTCCCCAACGTGTAGCTCTGATGAATGATTTGATGCTGTGGCAGAAGCGACTGAATTCTCTGAAGAGGTGCTGAACAGACGACGGGGAGATGCGCTGGCCAGTGTCATCGTCATCATCTGTATAAGGGGAAAATGATACAATTTGATTATTACCTTCATTCTCTTGTTAGGAAAGTACCGAAAATAGTGTATTAAATGGCCACGCGAAGTTAACATTCACCATCCTAAAATGCTTTAAGGTAAAAAATTGTCAAAATAGTCAAAAATTGACACTCTCCCCTTAAAATCATTGTTTTCTGCTGCACAAACATTAACTAAAGGCTTCATGTTGCACTTGTAAGATAGTGGGGAAAATTTTTTTAAGGTGTCCAAGGAGTTTTCCTTGCTGACTGGGTTGAAAACGATGGTGCTTTTTCTTGAAGTAACACTAAAGGGCACATCACACTCCCTCAGGATGGTGCCACCACTCGACTGATTGCTTTAATCACAACCGGTCGAGGGGATTCACTCTCCAAAAACTGAAGATGTTCCTTGACCACCCAGGAAAAAGTTTTGTAGCATTACTGACCTGTAGCACGAGAAATCAATAGCAACTTTCCATGACGATCACCGTTCACCTTCTTTTTTAAAGATAAATAGATCAACCTGTGACTCAGCTAAATAGTACTTCTTCTCCCCCCCCCCCTCCCTCGACTGACAGACTGTGTTAATGAGAAGTAACAAGTTAATAGCCATCTACAACCTTCTCCAATGTCGGTTGCCTTGTCGAACAGAAATCAACAGTTGGCGACTTGGAAATTAGCCGTACTCTCCAAAATGGCGAATAGCAATAGAAAATGAGCGTCGAAGCGGGACATCTCTGGAACCATTAAGTTAGAGATGAACGGTTTGCGGTGCTCGAATTTGTAAGAGTTATTTAAAAGCTTTTTCTATATTAATACTGGGGGTTGAAGAAAATTGTACAATCATAAATGCAAAAAATTAGAGAAACCGTGCATAATGCGAGATGTATTTGGTATGTGCCGAGTAGAAATTGTGAAATGGCGAGTACTTTCTGTGGTCAACTAGCCAAATGGCTACTGCTACTGGATTAACATTCAAGAGGGTTGGCCATCTACCAGTGTTTGGAATGGGAAGTAACCAGCCATTACATGACTTTCAAATGTCCTATCACAATCTCCACTTGCAGAACGCTCAGGTGACAAACAATGAAAGTGAACCTATTCTTCCTAGATAGCCATCTATTACAACCTTAAACAGGCGCAAGATGCAAGCCAGCATTCACCTGGGGAACAGTTGACCACTGGCATGGGTTTGCCGTAGATGAGCTCGCAAGCCCAAGAGGGTAGTTCCACGTGGGAAAAGGCAACGGATTCTAGGTCGGGATTAATGAAACTTGAACCAAAACAAAAAATAACCTCATGTGAATATGTCTGCCTTTGGGGTATGCAAGCTTGTGGTACTAAGGGTACCTTAATCGTACCTAAATTTAACTCCAGCCCAACTAACGGAGCCTGGTCCGTTACCCAACTAATGGAGCTTGGTCCGGAGCCTGGATCCATTAAGAAGGTTTAGCAATATGGTAGAAATATCAGTGATCAATCCAAGAAATCTATACAAACCCATCAATAAAATGAAACACCGGGTGGTACCGATTTAGTAAAAAAATAAGTTAATACTTTACTAAAACAATTTACGGAATACCAACAACTAATGAGAGTTTAATCATGAGTTTCCCGGACAACCCAACACACCTTGGGTGAACATTCGATACGCCTTCGATCACCATTTCAAAACAGTACTGTACATTCAACAATGAACAAATTAAACGATCTGCTAAGACATTGCTAAACAGGAATGCAGCTAGGATTTCTGGTATTACACAGAACACGTAAAAGATGAGGAAGAAATTTAAAAGAGACCCCCTAAGCCAATGTGGCGATGCACTGTTGTCAATAACAAATGTATTGACAAAATCCACCAAACCAGTGAGGGTTCCCTGAGGCGCACCTACAACTTGCTAACAATTGGAAGGCAGAAGTGGGAGACCCTCCCACAATTATCCCCAAGTTAAAGAAAAACATGACAGCAAGAAACATGATTACTTCAAAACCAACATTCGTCTGAAAAAAACGTTTATTGGCTTACTCTGAAATTCACTCTTCGTAAAACAATGTAAACCAACATTAGATGGAAACTCCATTAAATTTCCGCCAAGGCACTACTTTGAGAGATATTACGCACAAAATAACCTAGAAGAGGCTACCTATTACACAACATACCGTGTATGGTACTAAAAGGTTATTGCTTACAACAGCAGCATCTCCATGGTAAACTGACGCACGGTCAACAGCTTCTGTTGATACAATCTTCGTAAAACTACAGTCCCAAAGAGACATAACTACGGGTAAGGTCATGCCTTCCAATTTTGAGAATTCAGAAAAACTGTAACTTTCCAGCTTTGAATTACTCAGCCTGGCCTGCACCCAAGCTCAACTAACGGAGCCTGGTCCCTCATCCTACCCATTAGGAAGGTTTACCAATGTGTTAGAAATATCAGTGATCAATCCAAGAAATCTATACAAAACCCATGAATAAAATGAAACACCGGGTAGTAACGATTTAGTTAAAAAGGGGAGAAACATAGAAAGTTAATAATTTACTAAAATAGTCTAAAGTTCAATTCCATACACTGCAACCGTATTTTTCATATATTTGTACATGTTATATCACAAACTGCAACATAAAATCAATTGGGAAGGCACACAAATGCTCCTGGTCTCAAACTCAAATTGACACACACATCTTGGAGGACTTGAGTCCCTGGCTATTCAACACCATGTCCGAGAGTAGGCCATGCTGAGGACTATCCAGGGGCCATCTAACCTAGCAATTCAATTCTTGCTGAGAGGAGAATTTTGCAACATGCTAAAGAGCAAGAGGAATGACAGCAATGCTACGAGGCAACAACATTCAACTGCCAAGTTTGAACGACGTACATGTAAACTTGATGCAGCAGTTGCTTTCTGAGCAACCCTGCTAAAAAACAGTCGACCGTGAATCACATCTCCGGTAAAAAAGGACTACGGTATCAAAAATTCGCTGGATATTGAACAATATCTTTGACTTTGAAATTGTGCATGGTGAGTGAATGAATTTACGAGGTTTTACTGTATGTTCTGAGCCATGATTTTCTGTAATGGATGTACAAAAGTAGGGTTGCAAAATGGCTTATGCATTATTTAATGCCCTCTCCCGATTTTTGCTGAATTAACCGCGTTTACGGTTCAGTCTTCAACACTCGAGTTGAAAGTGAAATTTCTAAGAGTATGAAAGGTGAGGGTTTAATTTTAAAGCCACGACAAAGGATCATCAAAGTTAAGCACTAAAAGAATGTCAAGCAGAAAACGTCTTCGTTTTAGATGGACTGTGTTGGTAAACAAAGCGATGTGTGCAATAATTTTTGTTGCAGTGACAGACTCCTGTTACGGATATCTACAATAACTATTGGTATAACCAAGAATTGATAGGGTTGGGGAGGAGAATTTGTGACTAGAGACCCCCTTCTCAAACGTCTTAGATTCATTCCTAATAGTTCCATCTAAGTTTATAGAGGGCACCATAAGTTTTATGTGGAAATTTCCACTCAGTTTTCAGCATAAAATTAAACTAAATGGAACTAGCTTGTATTTAATTATTATTTAGTTTAGCTTAGTTGTAATTTAGTTTAGTGAGCTGAAAAATGAGCAAAAACTAACAGATGGAACGTGCGGTACCCTCTGAAAACTTGAATGGGACTAATAGGAATGAATGTAACACATGTAACACGTTTCAATACGGACTTATTAGAGTTACAAATCCTATAAATTCTTGGTATGATGCAATATGGGAATGCGAGTTCGGCTAGATGCACATTAACCCTACAGGTATAAAGCAATAAAAGTATTGTAAATGACCTACCCCAAGCACACGATGACGAAGGCGAGGTTTTTTGTTAGCACTCTGCTCACAAGAATC
>JAHWFP010094730.1:100130-114154 GCA_023313725.1 Lithobius niger | reverse complement strand
AGCCGATTGAGATAGCTGTATTGACTGTCAGGAGCTCAAGCGTCTGATGGCCTTAGCTGGCCACTACACTGCCGGCCAGCTAAGGCCGTCAGACACTTGAGCTCCTCACAGTCAATACAGCTATCTCAATCGGCTGCGAGTCGAAATCGAAAAGTGACATCTGTCGGCATTTATTTCTGAGCGTTCCAGCAAAACAATGGCGATCTCCGTGTCGTGTTTTGGTGATGTAGTAATTAAATTGTTATATTGGACGTAAGTAACGTATTCTTATCGCAATTCTTGTGTTTACTTATTGTGTAAGTGATCCAAAAGTCAAACATGCATGTAAAAATGGATGTAATTGCCCTTTAACAACAGTTTCACGCTCTTCCTGGATGCTGGTATTCCCTGTGACCTGTTTTTTTTTTACTTCTCTAAGGCTTTCGACTCGGTTTCACATACCAAGGTACTGCATAACCTCAGCCATCTGAATCTTCCTTACCCACTCATTGCTTTGGTCAGTTCCTATCTTTTTAATAGATGCTAGTGCTTGAGCCTTCATGGACATGCGAATGATTGGATTCCAGTCTGCTTGAGTGTCCCACAAGGCTCTGTCTTGGGTCCACTCCTCTTTAATCAGTGATCTTCCTCTTCATGTCAGACCCTTTAATCAGAGTTACGCCGACAACTTGAAACTGTTATCCCCATCCACCGAACACATGACCCTGCAAAACGACATCAATAACGTTTTCGACTGGTCTGTTGAAAATGATCCTCTGCTCAACCCCGATAAATGCATCATTCTTTATTTTGGGCACAATAATCCTTTCTTTTCTTACAACCTAAATGGCAGAATCATTTCTACGAAATCCTCTCACATTGATCTTGGCATCTTGGTCGATATCTCCCTTTAATTCCACTACAATGTCGACAGTATCATTTCCAGAGTTTACAGAAAACCTCATTTCATTCTCAAAAGTTTCTCGAGTGTCAAACTTTCCCTTTTGGCCATGCTTTACAAAGTTTTTCTTAGACCTGTGATGGAGTATTGCTCTCAGATTTCTTGCACATGCTGTCTCTTTTCTGACACGCCTGTAAACCTGTCAGTGCTGGCTCACTAAGTGGTGTAAGCAACTCAATTCTTTCCTGTACCATGAACGGCTTAAGCAAATTTCCTTTGTTTCAGTCAACTCTCATTTCCTCAGAGGCGATCCCATTCTGACGTACCAAATCATTCACCATCTTGTTGATGTTACCAGCTTCGATTTTTTCTGTTTCTCTATCTCGAACACCAGGGGTCACCCTTTCAAACTACGGGGAAACCTCTCCCTTGGCAACCGTAGACACCGGTAATTTTGCGAGCGGGTCGTGCAGCCATATAATGCCCTTCCAGCTCACAATGTCTCTGTGACCTCTCTTAACTCCTTTAAACACTGTCTGGACCTGTTTCACTCATAGTTCTTGGTTGGGGGGAGGGTGCATAGCTTTTTAGCCGGCACCGTCTTTTTCTATTCTATTCTAATATCAATACGATGCACTTCCGAAAATGGCAATGCTCATTCAGACCCTAGTCGCAGCCTTGTTTCTGCCAGACCCAGGATAGCAAATTACATAACCAATTAGTCCAATTCAGCTTGCTTTCCTTGGATTTCCCTGGCATTCCAGAATTCCATTGGTTGGTCCCTCTACCCCGCCATACACCATATCACCATTAACCAGCAGTACTACAGCACTGACCTAGTCTCTGTAACCAGGGTTATCGGAAGTGGTATGGCTGCTGCAGCATTTGCCATACCACTTTTCGGCAGGCAGTTTTAAAGTACCACATATCCAAACACCTTTGTGGCTTTCCTGCTGAGCTTTGATGAGTAGCGCCTGTCCTGCTAGCATAAACATAGCACAACTTCCATTTCCCCCTACCCTACGAAGTACAATGAGCTTAACTTACAGAAAGAGGTTTTGGGGAAAAGAAGTAAAAGAAATGCTTAAAAAAATGACGCTATCCAAGCAAGCTTTAGCAAGTGGTCAACATCAAACATTGGAGAAGTACAACAGAGTATCCATTCGATTGCAACTTTCTCAAAGTAAGTTTCTAAGTTATTTTGTAATAACAGAATAGGAGACATCACCTACATATATAATGGGGTGGCTTCGTTACTGTGAATTGGTGGCAGATCTATTGAAAGGGAGGGGGGGGGGATCTATGGAAGGAGGGTGGAAGTATGGGGGAGAACAAATTACTTATTACATGTACTACATAATAAGGGTAAGGTCCTAATATGACCTTACATTAATATAAAAATAAATCACAAGGTAAAGGATAAAAGAAGCAAAGTCTGCATTAAAGACTGGCCTTTTGTTGGGATGCAAGATAAACTAATCAAAGAAAGAAAAAAAAGCCTACTGCCCCAACTCGAACTCAACACAGGATTTCCCACCAACCTCACATAATATGGATGCACTAAAAGCTTATATAAACACAAAAATGTGCCTTCTTCACATTCCCAAATCTTGCACTTAATTATAGCACCGTAGGGATTGGCACCTAAATACATTTTTGGGGAAATTGTACCTACCCTAGTTTCTGCTGCGTATCTGAAAGTAAAAGGTCTGAAACTAACCTCTGGATGCCCCCAAATATCCCCATAATTTTTCAATGCGTTACAATGAGCCATGCTAACTACCTACAACAGTTTTATTTTATTACGGAAGAGGGTTGGCACCTAAATATTTTTTTTCTTGGGAAATGCACTTAGCTAGTTTTGGCTGTATAACCAAGATAAAGGACCCAGTACCCCTGGATGCCCCCAGTCATCCCCATATTTTGTTTACTATAAGCCACATAGCCCAGCTAACTTTCTACAATAATTTTATTTCATTACAAGAAGGGATTGGCATCTAATTAAACTTTTTCTGGGAAATGCACCTTCCTAGTTTCGCAGTTTGTCAAGGAATAAAGGACCCTAAAGCAACCCATGGATGCCCCCAATCTTCACTATATTTGTAATGCATACAATAGTTTTATTTCATTACAAAAAGGGGTTGTCACCTAAATACATTTTTTGTGTGAAGTAGCACCTAGCTAGTTTCGGCTGTATTTCCAAGTGTAAATGACCCTAAACTTACCTCTGGATGCCCCCACTCCCCACAATAATTTTTTAATGCATGTCACAGAGCCATTCTGAGTACCTACAATAGTCTTATTTCATTACGAAAAGAGGTTGGCACCTAAATACATTTTTTTTGTTTGAAGTAGCACCTTGCTAGTTTTGGCTGTATATCCAAGAGCAAGAATCCCAAACCCTATAAATTCTTGCCAAGAGTAAAGGCTCTTAAACTAATCCCTCTATGCCCCCAATCACCACAATATTTTTTTAATGCATACTACAGAAGCACTCTAACTTCCTACAATAGTTTTACATCATTACAAAAAGGATTTGTCACCAAATTTACTTTTTTGAGAAGAACACTTAGACAGTTTAGCAGTATATCCAAGAGTAAAGGACGTTAAAGTAAAACCTGGATGCTGAGAGTCAACACCGTACATTTTGTAATGCGTGCCCCGTAACTAAGCTAACATCCTACAATATGGTCATTTCCTTACATATAATGGGTTTAGTACCGAAATAATTTTTTTTTTTAGCTCACTTAGCTAATTTTGGTTATATATCCAGGAGTAAAGGACCATAAACTAACTCCTGTTATGCCCACAATCATCACAGTAATTTTTTTTAAATACATGTCACAAGACCAAGCAAACTTCCTACACTAGTTTTATTTCATTACAGAGATTGGCACCTAAATGAAATTTTGTTTTGGATGTGAATATTGTTGATTTGGCCGTTTTCCAACAGAAAAAGGGCCTGCATTAACCTTTGGATGCCCCAAATCATCACCATAGTTTCATTTCATTACAATAAGGGACCTAAATAAATAATTTTTGGGACTCAGAGAAAAGGGCCCTGCAGGAACTCTTCAATGCCCCAAATCATCCCCATAATTTGTTTAATGCATGCCACACAGCCAAGTTAATATCCTACACTAGTTTCATTTCAGTAGAAAAATGGGTTGACCGGTTGACACTTAAATAATTTTTTTATATAAAGTGTATCTAGGTGGGTTTGGCCCTAAATTACCCCCGATCATCACCCAATTTCTTTACTGCATGTCATATACCCAAACTACCTTCCTACAATAGTTTCATTTCATTACAATAAGGGTTTGACCTAACTATAATTTTACCTAAAATACCCCTTGCTGGTTTTGGCTATATATCAAAAAGAAAAATGCCCTACACTAACCCCTGGTTCCCTCAAATCATCACCATAATTTTTTTTATTCATATACCAGAACTAACAGGACGGAAAGCTGGCGGCTCAACAAGAGTTAAATAACTTCAGATGCAAACCTATTTATTTTACCAGAACCAAGCTAACTTCCTACACTACATAAATTGGGAATAAGCCATAGCGAAAATCACACACTAGAAATAATGTAATACAGTAAGCCCCCTTTGTGTGTACTTAACGTTTCATTCAAGTAATGTGACCCGAATTCGAACTTAACAGTGAATATAACCTTAACAGTGATTCAGTGAGCTATCTTTATGTCAGTGGATAAGTGGCCGTATCGATATAGGTGGTATGACAGTGATCTGGTGATGGATTGATTTGAAAGTTCAAATCCGAGTCGCATTGCTTGAAAGAAACGTTAAGTTTATGAAGATGACTTACTGTACTACATTATTTCTAGTGTATGATCTTTGTTGATAGTCCAGTGCAATTAGGTCATTTTTGGACGAAGTTTGGTATCTGACATCTGACATCTGAAACGTGGTAGATATGCCCGAAATACTCCCCGAGTTACATACTAATAGTCCCGTAAAATCCATGTTAAAATTCCACTAGAGCTGTCGCTGCCATTTTTTTTAAATGGCAATCCGCCGGCTACCAATTGTATATTTTCTTAAATATCGCACGAACTACCACTCCTACCGGAAATTTTATAGAGACATAATTTAAACTTAACAAAAATCTCTACAAGAATGATCCTTTTGATGTTTTCGTTAAGACCAACTGTTTTTTTTTACAATCTTCAGGTTTACTCAAAACATCTGATGAATTTTGAAAAAATGGCCGCCACCGGCTGCTACCAAATTATCTATTTAGTAGGGCGGGGTAGGGGAACTGAAAAAGTTTTACATCTGGCAACCAATTAGTCCCTTTGGTTTCAGTTAGTACATGCATAGAGGAGTCTAAAAATCCCGGGTCACAATTTTTCATGCCGCCTCTCCCCCAACCCGATCCCCCGCCCCCCCCCCCCCCCCAAAAAAAAATGGTTGTTTGGCTGTAACTCTTTAACCTTCAACACATCAAAAGCATAATGTGAAGCAAAAACGTTCAGCACACAAAAGTGATGCACATCTTTTACGTAAAAGCAACCCTTGAACTCCAAAATCGTATTTAAAGTATATAACCCTTAATTTACGCGAAAGCTCCTTTTTTCAATTGGTTGTTATAGCGATTTTCGTGTTCAAAGTGTTCTTGCGAGCCTTCTAGTTGCCCGAAATGGACATACTTAGGATTTTTTGAAAGATGAGGATTTATTCTTTCCATCAATCCTAACCGAAATTGTTTAGCTTAGATAAGGTTTGGCCTACGCCCATTTAAAGGGGAAGAGGTAATGGCATAGCGACAATAGTGTATGGTGATTCTTGAATTCAAAGTGCTCTTGCGAGCCCTCTAATAGCCTGAAATGAACATGCTTCGGATTTTCTGAAAGGTGTGGGGACCTATTCTTTCCACCAATCCTAACAGAAATTGTTAAGCTTAGATACAAATAGAAATATAACCATTACAATAGCACTTTGAAATTGAAGCCGCTACACCGATTACAGCTACACCTTAAAATAGGCGTAGGATGGCCCTTATCTAACCTAAAAAATGTCGGTTAGAATTGATGGCAAGAATACGTACATCCCCACCTTTCATAAAATCCTAAGTATGCCCATTTTGGGCTATTAGAGGGCTCGCAAGAGCACTTTGAATTCGATAATCACCATACGCTTTCGACGCTGCGCCATTACCTTTTCACTTTTAAATGAGCGCAGGACGGTACCTATCTAAGGTAAACAATTTTAGTTAGGATTGATGGAAAGAATAGATCCCCACCTTTCAGAAAATCCTAAGCCTGTCCACTGCGAACTATTAGAGGGCTCGCAAGAGCACTTTGAACACGAAAATCTCTATAACAACCAATTGAAAAAAAAGAGTTTCGTGCAAATTAAGGGTGATATACTTTAAACACGATTTTGAAGTTCAAGGGTTGTTTTTACGTAAAAAATATACAGCACCTTTGTGTGCTGAACGTTTCTGCTTCATATGCTTTTAAACAGCTAAAGAGTTACAGCCAAAAAAAAAATCGTTTTTTCAGGGTGAGGGGACATAGTGATCCGGGATTTTTAGACTCCTCTACCCATGTACTAACTAAAACCAAAGGGGCAAATTGGTTGCCAGATGTGAAACTTTTTTCAGCCCCCCCCCCCCCAACCACCCAACTAAATAAACAATCTGGTAGCCGACGGTTTTCAAAATTCATCACATGTTTCCAGTAAACCAGTAGATTGCAAAAAAAAAAAAAAAAAAAAAAACAGTTGGTTTTGGTTTTAACGAAAACATCATAAGAACCTTTCTTGTAGAGATTTTTCTTATCTTAATTTACGTCTCTCTGAAATTATCAGTGGGAGTGATAGTTCGTACTATATTTAAGAAAATATACAATTTTGTAGCGGCAGTGGCCTTTTTTCAAAATGGCGGCAAAAGCTCCAGTGCTATTTTAAGGGACTTTTAATGTTACTCAGATAGTATGTCTGGACTATATAGCTGCCAAGTTTCATCTGTATGGGAATTTTTTCTGACCTAAAGTGATAATTGCACTGGACTATGATGGCTTATTTCCAATTTACCTAACATAGGAAGTTAGCGTGGCTTCGTGGCATGCATTAAAAAAAATTATGGTGATGATTGGAGGAGTTAGAATACGGCTTTTTACTTTTAGATAAACAGCGAAGTACAGGTACGTGTACTTACAAAAAAAAAATTATTTAGGTGCCAACCCCTTTTTGTAATGAAATGAAATTATCGTAGAGAGTTAGATTGGTTCTGTGGCTTTCAGTAAAAAAGTGTTGGTTATTGGAATCATCCAGGGGTTAGTTTAGGGTCCTTTACTCATGGATATACAGACAAACAAAATTTCACAAACGAAGTTTTTTAGGTGTCAACCCCTTTTCGTACTGAATTAAAAATATTGTAAAAAGCTGATAAGAAGTTAGATTGCCTGTGTGGCATTCATTAAAACACTTATGGTGATGATTGGGGCATCCAGGGGTTAGTTAAAGACCTTTTACTATCCGAAACGCAGCCATATACACTTAAAAAAATTATTTAGGTGCCAGCCCCTTTTGGTAATGTAATGAAACTATTGTGTGAAGTTAGCTTGGCTAGGGGGCATGCATTAAAAATAATATGGTGATGACTGGAGGCATAGAGATTGCTTTGGGGTCCTTGACGTTTTGATAAACAGCCAAAACCAGCGCTTGGACTCGTAAACTTTGGATGACGTCTCAACGCTTGGAGTAAATGTGAATGCTTGCAAACAGTGCACTTCCCAAAAAATTGGATGCCAATTGCCAATCCCTTTTAGTATGAAATGAAATTATTGTAGAAAGTTAGCTGGGCTCTGTGGCATGTAGTAAACATTTATGGGGATGATTGGGGGTTAGTTTAGGGCTTTATTCTTGCTTATACAGCCAAAGCAAGCTAGGTGCATTCCCCCAAAACATATTCAGGTGTCAACTTTCTTTCTGTACCGAAATAAATAAAACTGTGGTAGGAAGTTAGCTAGGCGCATTGGAATGCTCTAAAAATAAATATGGTGATGTTTGTAGGCATCCAGAGGTTTGTTTAGGGCCTTTTACTATCAGACTAGCAGAAACTAGCTAGGTGCACTTCCCCTATTTAGATGCAATCCTTTTTTGTAATGAAATTAACTGATCGGTTCACACTGTGGTATGCATTAAAAAGTTATGGTGAAGACTGGGTTATCTAAGGATTGTGTAGGGTCCTTTACTCTTGGCTACACTAGGTGCACTTTTCCCCAAAAAATTATTTAGGTGCAAGCTCCTTTTTGTAACGAAATAAAACTATTAACTATTGTAGGAAGGTTTCTTGGCTCTGTGGCAAGCATTAGTAAAATTATGGTGATGTTTTGGGGCAAACAGGGTTTGTATAGGGTCCTTGACTTTGGCTACACAGCCATTACAAAAGTTATATTATTTGACTAAACATTATTCTTCTAATCATTTTGGTTATTAAAGTTACATTTATTGACTTAAATTAAAATATTAATTTAGATATTAAAAAAAAATAGGCAGATTTTGCTAAATGTAAAAGTTTAAGTGAAAGTATTGGAAATGTTTTAAGGAAAGTGGCAGCATGTTGAAACCTGACTTCCCTAGATCCTGATTTCCTGCATGAAACAGATCCTGCCTGGTGAAATTCTAGCCAAGGCAATGGCCTACCCTAACCTTGGCCTGAAACAACAAATAACAAATAAACATAATAATGTTGTGCAGCGAATCGAAAAAAGATGAAAATAAGAAACATTACAAAATATAATGTTTATTTGTTCTGTTGGTCTAGGTTAGGTTACATCAGTTGCATTTGTTCGAATTTAGCAAAATTTTATTTGAAAATCTATTTCATGGACCCACTTAACGCCTGTTGGAAAATAATGGGAAAAAAAACCAGTTTCTTCTCACCTCGTCTTTCAGGAGCCTGGGAGGGGGTAGATATTATGTAAACACTCACGCGAAAAAAAAACCGCTGAAAACATGAAATTCTTAAAACAATTGCTAAATTGTATAAAATGTGTACAACACACGCCATTCTTTTTGCGTGTACTTCATAATAGGCTAAGTTATACAAGTTTTAATGTATGGTATTCCCTTGTAATGTGTTTTTTTTTGGCGGGGGAAATGGGGGGGGGGGGGGGGGAGCAGAAATGGGAGAATTTCGTACACCCCCACCCACTCTCCGATTTAAGCTCTCTCAAGGCTGAAAGACGAGATGCTGGAATGGGTGTATACATAGATAAAAAAAATACGGTAACTCTTTATTATATTTATGAAGGGTTAACATGTTTGTGAGGGGGTTTATAGTATGCGAAATCCCGACTCCATAGTCTTTTAAATATAATAAGGGTAAACGCTAGCTAGTAGGAGTTTGCAGATTGCTGTATTTGCAGCTTGTGGAAAAAAATATGCTTTACCAGGCTTGTCGAATAATAATAAAAAAAACAAGATGCACTAACACTGCATTAGTAATTCGACGTGTCGTATGGTAGAATAAAAAATATCTGTAATTCACGTATGAAGTTGGAACGGCAGACATACCAACAGGACACTACTAAAAAATCTAAATGCATGGTGTACTGAAGAATATCTACTAGCCTATATTGCACATTATATTAAAAAAAAATTGTCTCGTAACGTTTTGTGTGCGACGATGCAATCATTGACCAGATAAGTTTTCATCGGACGCTGATATTGGTTTTCTTACGAAAAAAAAAACTGAAAGCTTCGTTGTTTTACAGTTTCCCGTACCCGTTGTTCTTGTTCATCGGACCTTTACATTTTTTAAATCTTCGAACACCATATTTCATAAATTCAGCAGGTAATTTGGTGGTGGTGGGGTGGGAGTAGGAGAACTCATATTCCGCTGAGGGTACGTGAGGTTGGCTACTTTAAATTTATTTACACTTTTTAGGTGTATTAAGAAAAGTTAAAATATTCACACGAAAATTTTGACAAAGTCCACATTGAATATAACACTGCAATTTCATGTGGCCAATTTTTGTTAGGCTACTCAATACAAAGTACTTGTTTTACTAACGTTTTATAATTATCTTTATTATTATTATTTGTAATTTTAAATCCGTGGTTAAAACTAATGTCGAACCAATAAAACTTACGTGAGTCTTCCAGTTACGGATTTTAAAAAAATCTGAAAGTCAGAGGCCATTAGGAATATCCCACCCTTCCCTCCCTCTGGCCAGTCCTCCACTGTGAAAACAGGACATCATTCGCTTTGCACACTCGTTCAATAGGAAACAACACCACAAATACGCGTAATAAAATACTGTAATATATCGCACCCGAAAGGCAGCGAGGATGGCGCAGTAATTAACAGCAAAAGTCTTATACGAGCATCGCATGCATTCTACCGTCCAGATTCAATCACAGAAAATTTCAATTCAGTGTACCATCCAGATCACCGCAAAGGTAAGTGATGACTTACTTTGTGTTGTTCTGCGCCATAAGAAAGGAGCCATCTCGACGTACATGATAGCCTCTAACCGACCGCAATGTTGAAGAGCTAACTTGCCGAAATGCGCAGTTAAACGCCGCAATTTTTCGTATGATCGGCGTTGAAGGCACACCTTTACGCTGAAAAAAGCGCTGACGTCAGCCACTGATCGTGTACTATTTGACGACGGTTTTTCGCTCAGAGACCTTTTTAGAGGTTAGCGAACTAAAACCGCCCTAACTAAATTAACTAGAGCCTAATACCTTGTGTACTGGCGCACTGCAAGTCACCCACCCGCATACTTGAATTTCGTCGGATCAGAATTGAATTAATGTGTCTGGTTTTTGAGGAGATGTCTCTGATGTAAATCGGCTAGCCCCGTTTTTTCGGCCACAACCGCATTAATTCGACGTGTGACACGTCGAATTAAAAAGTATTGTTTTCTTCAATTGTAAAATGGAAGCAATTTTAGCTTAATCAAATTCGGTAATATTTTCATCGTAAAAGAAAATAATAATTGGAAATCATAAATAAATAAGGTAACGTTTACATTTTATATAACCGTTTATTAACTTTATAGTTTATTGTTTTTGTAACTTTTTTAATGCAGCATTTGCTTATTTACGCCTTTTTTGTCAAATCGTTGTTTTCATCGTGTGTTATTCTTTGAGCAGAAGCGCTTTTTAGCGGTCTGTCGCCTGTGGTCTATGTTATTCTACCCACAGACTAACTGTTAGTCTGTGATTCTACCCTGCCTGTGGTCGCCTGGATGAGTAAGGGTGCGTGTTCTCGCTTGCCGAACGCTATTTGCTAGGCAACCGTTCTTTATTTATGATTAATTTCTCGTGTCTCTTAAATGAATGCGGTAATAGGCAACAAATTAAATGTATTATAAATAACAACATGGATAAAGAACAAAGTGAAACAGTCATTTTAAATACTGGTACACCATTGTTGCCATTTCACGCTCTTTCCAAAATTTACTATTCTCGCTGAAAAACAGCTTCTAGCAGTTATCAAACGACGGCAGCGAGAATTCAAAATCCAACATGGCGTCCATTTCGGGATTGTCGAATCGAAGACAATTCATCGAATATTGGCATTCAGAAATCTGTCCGGCAGTAATCAATTCTTGTGCATTAATAAATCTTGTGCAGCAGTAAAAATTGTTTTCAAGTTGTCATAAATCGACGCTGTCATGTTACACGATTCGTACATCGTGTCGCGAGGCACGAGGAGGAGATTTGCGTCTGAGTTGTTGCCATGGTTACTGCGTATAGACAATTTGAAAGCCACATTCTTCGATAAAGGCGAGAAGCAGCCAGCAGATTTAGTATTAGGGCGCATTTATGTAAGGACAATTTTCTCGCTTACTAGCTTCAAGAATTTTTAGGGTTGGGGAGGTAAATTCTTGCTAGCTTTTGCTTAGTCAATACTAAATCTACCGGCTGCTTCTCGCTTTTGCCGGAGATGCAAATCTTCTCCTCGTGCCTCGCGAGACTACGTACGATGCATGCAACACGACAGCATCGATTTATGACAACTAGAAAACAATTTTTACTGGAGTACAAGACGACGAACAGATTTCTGAATGCCGGTATACGATTTTTTATCTTCGATTCGACAACCCCGAAATGGACGCCATGTTGGATTTTGAATTCTCGTTGCGAGTAGCTATTTATTCTACCATCGATTGATCACTGCTAGAAGCTGTTTTTTCAGCGAGAATAGCAAATTTTGGAAATAGCGTGAAATGGCAACAATGTTGTAGCAATGTTTAAAATGACTGTTGCACTTTGTTCTTTGCCCGTGTTGTTATTAATAATGCATTTAATTTGTTGTCTATTACCGCATTCATTTAGTAGAAATGGGAAAGTAATCGTAAATAAATAACGGTTGACTAACAAATAACGTTCGGCGAGCGAGAAGGTCTCGTTGTGTAAACGAGCCGTTAACCAAGGGAAAGCTAGTAAGCGAGAAATTTGTCGTTGCTTAAACGAGCCCTAATACCAAAAGCGAAATGAAGTCCGTTTCCAGGAGCCGATGAAGTGAGCCGGTAATACCAAGAATGGTCGGTCGTCGCTGAATTCAAAGTAGAACGATAAAAGTCGTTCAATCTTTGGCTGAATTCGTCCCTAGAATCTCCGACGTCGTTCTGTGCGTTTCTTTTCCATATAACTATTTAGCGAAAGAAGAGTACGGGTGGCGATTAACGTCAAACCATTGCTACATAAAGGAGATTTGGTTTGTGTTGGTGTATACTGACGTTGACTTTACACCATACTCCTGTTTCGTTATTTATCCATGGAAAAAGAAACGAACAGTTTCCTGAAGTTCTTTCTGGAAGCGCTTACGCTTGTTGTTAACAAACCTTTATTATCAACAAACCCCTGTAGTAATGGTTGGTTTATTAAGCTCACGTGGCCAACAAGACTTTTAAAAATTGCTGTTGGCGTCCTTTACAAAGTGGCAGTTCGTGGTATTTGGTAAATAGCGCCCTCTGCGAACCAACTTGCCACGGGAGTTACATCACTTCCTGCAGCATGGCAGCCTCCAGTGTTTGCCTGTGTCTAGTAACGGAAGTTAGTGTTCAATCCGGAAGAAGCATTCTTGTCCTACGAAGTATCATTAGTTCTTTGGGTAAGCGCTATGAAGTTGATAGCACGTGTGAACACGGCAGATCCCACCGTTGCTGCTTGTCGCGTTGGTAACTTGCCAAGTTTCCAGTCTTATTTTTTACCGAGTTGTCAGTCTGATAGCGACGTCTAGGTCGGACGGTTGGTTTTGTGTTGTGATCTGGCCTACCTGTGCAGTGGAACAAAAATGTATATGCAGCGTGTAAAGAACTCCCCATTGATAAAATCATGTGTGCAGGTATGCTGTGCGCATCAATCGACTGCTGCAGCTCCTGCTGTACCTGAACCTATTCAACAGCCTAAAGTGAAGCATACGGGGGTAAGTAAAGGTATTTTTTTAATACGATTTCATTTGTTTTTCAAGGCCACGATTGCCACCATCATAACCATATTCCCCAACAGTGAAAGGGGGGGGAATCGAAATGTCCCATTCGACGGTATAACGCCATCCATTATCCAAAAATGGGAGAAAATGCCCATTTCTGATTCCTTTACATATTATAGCAAGGGTAATAATGGATTTTACCCTTGATTATAGTGATTGTAGTCAGGGAGCAGTTGTAAAAAAGCATGCACATTTTGCCAACTTTGATTTTTCACTTGCAAGTTATTGTTTACATCCCAGGGAATGGTTTTCCACGTGTTGCCACCTCGGCAATACATTTGGCATTAAAGATGGCGGCCAAAATGGCGTCCAATTTTACAATTTGGTCGATTATACAAGAACCGTTAGTCATACACAAAAACGGTTGGAATAAAAGTTGTTTGCAATAATGTAATCTACAATGTCTTTCCCATACATTTTTTTCATATCTCTTATGGTTTTCGAGAAAAATGGATTTTAGGCCATTTTTGGCTAATTTAATAATAAGGCCGCGTCTCCTGCCACCCCCGGGTGGTAGGAGCCTGGAGTCTCCTGTCACTCGGGTTAGCAAACTTGCACTCTGATTGGCTGTTGCAAGGGGGGGGTGGTAGGAGCCTGGAGTCTCCTGCCACCCCGGTTAGCAAACTTGCACTCTGATTGGCTGTTGCAAGGGGGGGGGGG
>JAHWFP010094730.1:68194-100030 GCA_023313725.1 Lithobius niger | reverse complement strand
TACAAGACCTAGGAGACTAGGTGGTAGAAGACCTAGTCTCCTACCACCCGGGGTGCAATTGTTAGATTCTGTTTAAACTACAAAAAAAGTCTAGGGATGGGCAGAAAAGGATGATAGCAGAAAATTGCAAGCTATTGGATTCTGTTTAAACTTGAAAAAAAAATCTGTGGTTGCAGGAGGGATTTTTCTACCAACTTCACTTACAGACGTTTTTTTTTGTCGCCACCCGGGTTATTGGATTCTGGTAGAAGAAAATTGCTTCCTGCCACCCGGGTTTATTGGATTCTGTTTAAACTCGAAAAAAAAAAAAACGTTTGTAAGGGATGGTAGTAGAAAATTCCTTCCTGCCATCCGGGTTTATTGGATTCTGTTTTAACTTGATAAGAAAAATCGGTGTGTTTGGAGGGGGAGGGGTGGAAAAGCAGAAAATTACTTGCCACCACCCGGATCATTGATTCTGTTTGGTCTTCACATAAAAAAATTCTGTAAGGGATGTTAGTTGAAAATTGCTTCCTGCCACCCGGATAATTGGATTCTGACAGAAAAAAATCTAAGGGATGTAAGTAGAAAATTGCTTCCTGCCACCCAAATTCGGTTTAAACTTGAAAAAAAAAAGTCTGTAAGAGGCTGTTAGCAGAAAATTGCTTCCTGCCACACGGGTTTATTGGATTTTGTTTTAAAGTTGACAAAAAAAGTGTCTGTACGGGATATTAGCTGAAAATTGCTTCCTACCACCCAGATCATCGGTTTCTGTTTGATTTTGACAAAAAAAAAGTCTGTAAGGGATGTTAGTAGAAATTGCTTCCTGCCACCCGGGTTTATTGGATTCTTTTTTAAAGTTGACAAAAAAAAAGTCTGTAAGGGATGTTAGTAGAAATTGCTTCCTGCCACCCGGGTTTATTGGATTCTTTTTTAAAGTTGACAAAAAAAGTGTCTGTACGGGATATTAGCAGAAAATTGCTTCCTACCACCCGGATAATTGGATTCTGTTTAATCTTGATAGAAAAAAGTTTGTAAGGGATGTAAGTAGAAAATTGCTTCCTGCCACCGGAATTAATGCATTTTGTTTAAACTTAACTAAAAAAAATATGTAAGAGAATTTTAGCAGAAAGATGCTTCCTGCCACCCAGAATCGCTTTCAACTTGCCAAAAAGTCTGTAGGGTTTGGGGAGGGATGATAGCAGAAAATTGCTTGCTACCACCCGGGTCATTGGATTTAGTGTAAACAGAAAAATGATGCCTGCAACCCGGATTATTGGATGCTGTTTAAACTTCACAGAAAAGTCTGTAAGAGGATATTAGCAGAGAGTTGCTTGCTGCCATCCGGATTATTAGCTTCTGTAAAAATTTGATATTCGAATGCTTCCTGCCTACAGGATTATCTGCAGAGGACTATACGTGCAGAAATCCACCGCCCACTCGCCAATTGGGCAGATTGCCGATTAAAACATTTTTGCTAAAGGCCAATTTGGCCGGTGAATTGGTATTTTTGATAAACACGGCCAAACTGAACTGAACTTATTTTCAGTTCTTGGCTGCTTTAATGTTTCAATACACCGTTTTAAAGGTTTTTCTACCTTGCTAATGGCTCAAATGTCAATGGGCCAAATGCCCCCACCACCAAACCCCGTTAAATACGCCCCTGGTGGCAGACAAATGGTTTCTACCATTTTGAAACTTTGGTACTGTTATATTTGATTTAAAAAAAAAAAGCTGGATTGGGACAGACTTAATGGTGGCAGACAGAAGCTTGCTGCCACTCGGAAACTTGGAGCTCGTTTGAATTTGATAAAAAAAAAAAATGCCTGAATGGGGGTGTTGGCAAACAAAGCTTGAACCTAAAAAACTTTGTACCAAATAATTTTCAGGTTTCTACAAACTCTGCACATTTTCTTAATTTCTTATAAATTTTGATGTTTCAATACACCCATTTAAACTCTCCCGAGTCTTATTGGCCAAAGGTAGCTCAACACATTAAGCATTAAGAAGTTGTTTAGTAAATAAACAGTTTACATTGTTTAAAAAAAAAGCTTGTGAACGCAAGATCACCTCCAAAGTAAAAATGATCGCTCGATTTAAAAAAAAATATCATCCCACATTGATTTTTTGAGATCTGTGTACCCGAGGAGCACTATTTTGACTAATTAGTAAAAACAGGAGCAAATGAAGATGGGGCAGGCGATCCGCCGTGGCCGCCTGTTCCATCTTCATTTGCTCTTGGTAAAAATGGTTGCTACCACTAGACTTTAAACTAAGTAGTCACTTTAGATTATTTAAACTTTTTTTTTTTTTAATTTGAAGGTTGCACAACATACGACAATGTTATCGGAGGCTTTTAGGCATCAGTTTTGCCGAATTTCATGCTGATCCGATATATTGTACTCAAGTTTTTTTTTTTTACCAAAGTTCTTGATACAGAAATGTAACCCTTAAATCAAAACTAAAAATAGTTGTTATCAGTTATGGTCAAATTAATACTCATTTTTAAAAACAGTTCTAAGCTGAATTGGTTTTGATTTTTGAATGTTTACTTACAACCAGTATTCTTATATTTTGAATGGATCCAGAAGGAAAATTTTCTGTGATAATCGGTTTTAATATGCAGTTAGCCAAATGTTTTCCATTCAGGTGGTCACTAAATAACTTTCAGCTTTCCATCACTGGAAAGTGTTTGTCAAGTAATGAAACTTGAGTACAATACTGGATTACAAAATTGTAAAAAAAAAAAAAAAAAAAAAATTGCAGCAGCTAATGAAGCCAATATCGTCAGCAGACAAAAGTTACTGATCCGATGGTTGGTTGGTCAGCTCTCTTCCATATTGACATACAACTATCTTAGAAGATTAAAGTTTCGTTTACACTCAACCCAATAGTTCAAGTAATTGTCCACTACTTGCAAATTTTCGACTCTTGTCACATTCTTCCACCTGGCGAGTCCAGATGACTGACTGCAGGTATCGCCAACAAAACTGCAGTCTGGACTTACCAGTTTTCTAGCCTGAAGAAGGTGGAAGGACACGACAAGACCACCGAAAATTTACAGTGGACAATTAGTTGAACTATTTGGTTGAGCATAAACGAAGCTTCAGTCTACAATCTTCAAACCAAAGTACGATGACCAAAATTTAAAATTTTCTCAAATATTTTGCAACAGTTGAATTTGACTGCATACGCCTCTAAACATCGACACGCAGGAAAAAATTTGAAGTATTATAAAGAAAGAAATGTTAACTGCGCTTACTCTTCTGTGAGTTTTCTTCTACCAATCTTGCTGGTTTATAGCCTATGTAGGCTAGCTTCCTGTGAATTGATGATTATTAGATTTATTTTTCATATGGCATTACGTAAAAGGTAGTTTTACCCATACTTTTATGAACGTGGATCCAGCAGTCATTTCCTCTGAAGGTCTTGATGAAGAGGGTATGAGGAGACAGATCACTAGATCCATGAAACTTTACTCGAAAAACCAGGTAACAGATAACATGAATTCCCTTTTACATATTATAACGTTAGTTGTAAAAAATGAATCAAACCATTACCGAAAATCACATGCTACACACTCAAGCGAAGCTAACGCCAACCCTACTAAAATGCTTTATGATCAAAGTCGTGCAATAGTAGAGTTAAATCACAATTTTTCTGCTGCAAAATTAACTAGCAGCTTCATGCATTTAATGAAATCAAATTTTTATCCAACAAGATTCATGGTCAGGAACTTTAGTAGGCTACTGTGCATTTGTGACGCTATTTTCCATAAGTTGGTGTGAAGTTGGGGAATTATCCCTTCAGAACAATTATCTACGCCATCTTCCGGTGTGGGTCACTCTTCTCCTGGAAGGAAAAGAATACAAACTTCCCACCCACTTCCCAAAAAAATGGCAGTGCATGCTGCGTTTCAGCATGCAATCCCCTCTATGCTGTAGTTACGAAGGTTTCTGTGGTTAGAAATTAAGTTTTAACTCGGAATTATGCTGGTTTTTGGAGGAGCGACGATCTAATAAACTAAATTTTTTGAGTAAATGAGAATAAAGTCATAGCATTATCACTAGACCGAATCCAACCATGTATGAGAATCAACCCTCTCCAATGTCGGTCGCCACTCGCCATTTGGCGAATTAAAATCAACCGTTAGCGATTTGGAATTTAGCCCTACTCGCCAAAACGGCGACTAGCAATTAGAAAATTGCGCTCAAATAGCGATATTTCAGGAACCCTATAAGCTAGAGACGAACGGTTTGCGGAGTTATGCTCAGGTTTTCAAGTGCTATACAACAGCCTTTTCTGCAACAGTATACTGAGGTAAAAGAAAATTTTACAATTCTACAAATGCATAAATTAGAGTAACCATGCATTGTGAAGATGTTTTTGGTATGTGGCGGGAATAAATTCTGAAATGGCGAGTAATTTTTAAGGTCTACTGGCCAAGTGGCGACTGCAACTGGAATTACATTCGAGAGGGTTGATGTGAATGAGCACATTATCGCCGACTTTTCCATGCTGAAGTAAACACGCTCCCTATACCACGAGCCAAGGCTGTTAGCCGTGATATCATCGTGAGTCAGCCACCGATGAACGAGAATAGCGGCGCTTTGATCGTTTGAGTGAACTAACCCAGTCACATGATGCGCGTGTCACAGCAAACAGCCTTGGCGCGTGGTATAGACAGAAGGTAGATTAGAAAATGGGTAAAGTTTTATTAATGCCCAACCCCAAGTTTTTTCTAAATTAGCTGCTTTGGCGTAGACACATGGGCGTGTATCATACGACTTGCAGCAAGTAATCTTTGCTAGTGGCAGCAAATTCACTACTGTTGGACATTTCATGCACTCTGGACAGTTGTAGTAACTGACATATACTTCTAACAATGTACCTTCATGTTCAAATCATTGCTTTAGGACATTTTCTTGTAAAAAAATAAATAACAAGCTTGATTATCGGGATCGGTTTGGCATGGAAATTGCCTGGATTGGAAATGGCGTGAAAATCATTGGTGTCAAATAGGCAGAGAAAGCAACTATTTTACACCCAGGGGAGATTGATTTTCAAGTCCAAATGCAAACTTTTGGAAAATGGTAATGAAAATGGTTATCGAGAATCGCTTTGGATATAATTTTAATGCTTTTACGTCAATTTTGTACTAAAAAATAAAACAGATTTAAGGGGAAGGCCTTAACTCGACGATTTGGTACTTAAGACCATTTTAAGAGTGAGCAGGGCGTTAAATAAGAGATTTACTGTATCATTCTCACAAATGACTTGTCCATCTCCCAATGCAGAAGCTGTCGTAGCGGGCGTGTTGCATCTTGGTGGGCTTGGTTGTCGCGTTAGGCCTACTTTTTCTTTGTCAGAGGTTCGGTTACGTTGGATCAGTTGTTTTCGACCGGCTTTCACTAGGAAGGGTACAGTTTTTCTGAGCAGCGACTTTCCTAATACAGGGCTTGAATTATGGCAAATAAATCGAGTAGCAACAACTGCGATGCAAACTCAGAAATGCGTAGCAATATTCCATAATTGATTAGCATTAAAAAAATTATGTTTTTGTTTTTTCTTTAAAGATCATTTTTTTAAATCCTTATTAAATATGCAAATTAAAGCTTAAGCATCCCACTATCAACGCAGTTAAATAAATTAATAATACTTTCTGACTTACTGAGAAGGTGTTCTATAAAGTTGACAAATCTGCTGTTTCTATAAACATGCATTTTTTTAAAACCAGAAGATATGTGTTAAGTCCTTTAAATTGCCCATGATTTAAAGATGGTTGGGTCTCCATTTTTTTTCATCACAGCGCCTTGCACTCCATTGATGAATGCACCTTTTAAGTTCCTATGTCCATTTACTAAGCCTTCATTTTTCTTAGGCAAAGTACAAATCATGTTTGTGACCAATTTACAGAAATTCAAAATTCCAATCATGTTCTATCTGGAGCCAACAATTTTTCGAAAAGTCAACATATCTTTCCATATGTCTACTACATCTACGAACTGCAGCCACCATCATGCTGGTTGTTTCTGACCTTAGCCAGATGAGGGTAAGGGTTGAGCTGCAGAAAGGGGAGGGGAATGCTCAAGTTGGCAGCAGTCATCAAAGATTGTTTACGGTACTTTCAACAGGTAAGGATTTTACTTACTGGAGCAATATGTAGGAAAGAGGCGAAATATGATTAGCAACAACTGCGATGCATTTCAATTTTTGCATAGCAGCAACAGAAATTTGTGGAGCAAATTGCGATGCGATACCGCTTATTTCGAGCCCTGTAATACTATGGAAGCTTGTTCAGTCCACTACAAATCTTGGTGGACAAAAACGTTATCTTGTGGTACGGTACTACCGTAACCTAGGTTCAGGCAATTGGTACAGAAAACTTTTTTAGACTTAAAGGGCAACTACATCCATTTTGACATGCATGCTTTACTTTTGGATTATTTACTCAATAACTAAACACAAGAATTGCGGTAAGAATACGTTACGTTGAAAAAACGAACCATCATACTTGAGTCAAATTCCAGAAAGGATGTGCATTTGAGGGGCCTTGAATCACTGGCAATACAGCATGAAATATCCCGTAGTTCAGTGCTTATGAACCTACAAGGCCCCTCAAATCCTGCAATTCAGCATCTCATCAGCAGGGAACTGAGCGAGCGCCTTGCGAAAAAATGGCAGTGAGCGTCCTTGTAAATCCGGAAGGCTACGAGTCGCGTCGCGGTCGTCGTGTGCTTTCCACAAGAGTAGATGCACGTCGGACATTGTAAATGATGTAAATTATGTAAATTAAATACTTGTGGCGGCTTGAAGAAGACAGACGAACTAAATTTTCCATCCTTAGTCAGCAGTCTGTCGAAAACTCGCAGATTCGCATAATCAGGTTTGATGTTTTTGAATTTGAGCGTGAAATTGACGTCGTAAATACGTTACGTACGTCCGATACAACAATTTAATTATTGCATCACCAAAACACGACATGGAGACTGCCATTGTTTTGCTGAAACGCGCAGAAATTAATGCAGACTGATGTCGCTCTTCGATTTCGACTCGCAGCCGATTGAGATAGCTCTATTGGCTGTGAGAGCTCGAGCGTCTGTCGGCCTTAGCTGGCCACTACAACTGTCGGACGCTTGAGTTCTCACAGCCAATAGAGCTATCTCAATCGGCTGCGAGTCGAAATCGAAAAGTGACATCTATCGGCATTAATTTCTGCGCGTTCCAGCAAAACAATGGCGGTCTCCGTGTCGTGCTTTGGTGATGCAATAATTAAATTGTTGTATCGGACGTACGTAACGTATTCGTACCGCAGTTTTTGTGCAAGTGATCCAAAAGTAAAGCATGCATGTCAGAATGGATGTAATTGCCCTTTAATTGTATGTCAGTAAACTAATGATAGTAACTATATAAGTTCATCTATCATGGATTTAGTATGATAGTATTTAAATCCATGACAGATGAACATATATAGTTACTATCATACTTTTCTATGGTCAGATGCAGCTATCAGTGCCTTTAAAGTATTTTCATGTGCATTTTAAACAGTGTTTTACAGTAGGCTTGTGGTGTCTCTGCTCACCATTGGAGGGCGCCACCATCCATCCAAAGTGCAATGCGGTGCTTGTTGAGGGAGGGATTCAACAAAAAAAAAACTTACAATGAAAACGAGTAAAAACTAGAAAATTTTTCTACATTTTCGGTTCTCTTTGTCGAATTCCATCCTCGTCGCTATTATGTTATAGACTTCACTAAGTTTTATGATCTATAGATGTGAAGGAAGTGAACAGACTCAGGGCTTTTGTTGACTGACCGTGTTTCTCTCTGCTAGAATGTTTTATTCATTTGATCAGCTGATCAGGAGCTGACAACGAGCATCAAATTGCATGCTGGACGGATGGTGGCACCGTTCGACGGTGAGCAGATACACTGCAAGGCTAACTGTGGGTTAGTTGCAAAACTAAGGTCAATCGTTTCAACAAAAATTCAAGTTTACACAGTTTGCAGTAACGTATTACCGTATTTCCTCAAATGAGCACACACACAGTTATTTTCGTGACACAACCCGATGCAAAACAAAGGCCAGGCACTTTTTATTTTTGCGTCAGTTAAACTGCGACGAGCATTTAGGGCAAAGCGCCTAAAGATGGGTGAGATATAACTTAAAGTCGGTCATGAATGTTACATTTTCCCGAAAACAGCAATTTCTAGTTGCCGGCTGAAAATATCACACTACCTGTAAATTTAATTGCATTCAGTTCCTGAGTGCTTGTTACCCTGGAGGATTCAAAACTCTCTCGATAACGCCCAGCTGAACTGCCCATCTGCGCATGTGCCAGCACGCGCAGACGCTCCATAAATGGTATTACGGCGTTAGCCAACCATCTCTTTTCCTCCAGCTGCGACACACGCCATTGTTACCCTCCCGCTTCGACGTTCGCCGAAAGACCCCTCCCTGATGTATGCTTTCATTCTTCTTACGTTCGCACGTATTGGATGTGCACGTTCGCCGAACGCTCGTTCTTCCTCTTATCTGCTGTAAACTCATTGACCTCTTGTTCTCTGAACTTACAACCCTTCACGCAAGTTCATCACCTGTCGTACTGTTAACGTGGAACTCCCGATCTTTGAGCGCCTGACGGATGCCCAAGCTCGCCGAACGTCTCTTTCACCTGCTCGAAGTACAAGCCCACAACCTTTGCCGATTGCGCCCTTCGCCGAAAGCCACCAAGCCTTCGCTGAACTCGCATCCTTCGCCGAACGCCACTAGCCTTTCGCCGAAAGACACTAGCCTTCGCCGAACACTCAACCTTCGCCGAAAAACCACCTGCCTTCGCTGAAAGCCACAAGTCCCTCACCGAATAACAAACCTTCACCGAACTCTAAGCTTTGCCATTGACCGGACATGTCTTTGCTGCTCTAACTCAAGGATCCTTTCCTCATGCTCGTCGCTCGCCCCTCCATGGACTTTCCGGACGAGCTGGGTCGACATCTCCGTTGTCTCCCGCTTCTGGGAATGGGAACATTCCCTCACCGAACTCTGGCCCTGCCGAACATGCGACCTTTGCCATATCCGACCAAGCCCTCGCCCAACTGTCGTCGATCTCAATCCTCGCCGTATGTACACACCCATTCCGATGCTAACCGGCAAATGTACCTTCAAGTCCTCCGGCATGATCTTCTTCGCAAGTGTCATGAAAGTTGCCCGCAACCCGTATGGCTCGCCGAACATCACAACTGATAAACCTTCACCGAACGTTTCACCTTCGACACCTTCATGATGACCTTCAACCCTTCACACGCCGGACACTCACGTGTACCTCATCCACAATTGAAGCTGATATGTACCGTTGACTATGCCCTTCGCTTTTGTAGTTGCGTGTCTTCGTGTAACATTCGAATGCGACAATCGAATGTTTTTTCTTCGCTCAGTTACGTCTGCAACCTTTTTGCTATGCGTATGCAACGATGGTTTATTTTTCTGTGTTGACTATCACTGAACAACAAGACTTCGGACGGATGAGGCTTCGAATGGAATGACAAATCTTACTTTAGCCTCCCTGCCGCTTCGCTACACTATAGTGTAATTTACACCACTAACAACCCGTAGTTGTTGTTTCCCACATATAGTATTAGTGACACTTTCCTCAAGCTCTCGTCAAAGACGGATCGCTTCTCTAGCTGCACCAGCCCACCGAAAATGCCCGAAGTTCGTTGGAATGTCCCCAAACCACATGTTCAATGAACACAAACAAGCATTGAAAACCCTCCCCAGAACCTTCTCTGCAAGTTCAAGGGAAGAGGTCCTCCACCATTAGTCAAGCCCTCGCCGAACGCTTAACCTTCACCGAATCCAGCTAGCCTTCGCCGAACGCACTGCTCTAACTGAACGCAACTGGCCTTCGCCGAACGCACAACCTTCTCCGAACACAACAAGCCTTCGCCGAACGTAAGCAAGCTTTCGCCGAACGCAGCTAGCCTTCGCCGAACGTATGCGAGCTTTCGCCGAACGCACAACCTTCGCCGAGCACAACAAGCCTTCACCAAACGCAATAGGCCTTCGCCGAACGCACAACCTTCGCCGAGCACAACAAGCCTTCGCCGAACGTAAGCAAGCCTTCGCCGAACGTAAGCAAGCCTTCGCCGAACGTAAGCAAGCCTTCGCCGAACGCAAGCAAACCGTCGCCGAATATAGGCAATTCTTAGTCCGATGAAAACAATAATATGAAATAATCCACGGCCTTACCATGCTAAAATCACCGGCTCTCGTCCGATCACCAAAGTTAGGCACACCCGGCCCGATTTGTACTTGGATGGGTGTCCGCCTGGGAATACAGGGTGCTGTTGACATCAGCACCTCCCTTGTCGAACACACTGCCCTTGACTCAGTCACAATGGACTCCTCCGTTCGACCCCTTCAACACTTCCGGCCTGCCCTGTGCCTGAATACCCCAACATCGTTGTCTAACCATTACCCACACAACCATCACGACAGCAATTACGTTAACGTCATCTATGTTGCGCCCCTTTGAAACTAATCAGTTTTATTAATTCGCTGCTTGCCAGCTTGAGGTGACTCTACTTACCATGTCCTGGCTTCCAGTATATGATATGAATCCAACAAGTTTCCCAACGATATATAGGTTGCCCCTTAATAACTCTGTTCCTGCTCCATTTTCACATGTTCATCCTTCGATCACTCCACAACCACGGCCCTTGCCACACCTCATGACGGAAACCACTTTCAACCTGTCACACCCTTGAATAACGAACTTCGTTTACTCCTCCAACTTTTTGTCTCAACCACGGGAGTCCCTCATCTCGAACACGACTCTGACATCCGTTGCTTCACACACTGCTGCCCGTCCCATTTCTGACTAAACCAACTCTTCATATAAACCATGTTGGAAACTATCTGCATTCCCACCACTCATTTCGTCCAAAATTGATTCCACGCCTCATGTTTCCGCGGTTGTGGTAGGAACCGCGCTCTATACCATGAACATCATTCACGGTGACTCGTCTGCTAGTTGAATTCATGTCACCTACTCCTGCCCACTCTGGGCTCATCTCGTCAGTGGCCAACCCGCGTCTTAAGGGCTGAAACATCGCCACATCATCATTACGAAGATCCACTCAAACTTAATCTCACCACCTCGCCTTCCCAGCACACTCCTTTCGAGCTTGTGCTAACTATTAACCACCTCTACGCACCTATCACGACGATTATCTCCCCTTTTCAGCTCTTCCACCTACCACCCCTTATTACACATGTTGTGGCTGTCTTCCTTCCCGCCTTGGGGCTTTTTACCTGCCACGATCTTCATCCCATCTCCCGCGCTGGGTTCCTCGTTGGCCGGGATTGACCCCTCCCTTCCCGCGCTCCTACCAGTTCCCTGATTACCGCTCTGCATCCATGTCTCCCAAAATCCATGGTAGAAAATCACCGACCCTCGTCAGAGGTTGGCACCCAAGAACCGCCCGAAAACCTGATGTCTGCAAATGTGCGGGGATTGTATCTTCCAAGAAACGTTATGACCCACACACAGCCGGTCAACGCCACCGTCATTGCGACTTCAACAATGACCCTTGTTCGATCTGCCTAACCATATCTCTTTCCGACTGGCCACTTATCCAACTGTACAACAAGAAATCTTTGGCTCGCTCAACTCAAATGAGAAACAAAAAAGCCCGTCAAGTGTGACGCCATCAAATGAAGTTCCCTCAGCCTCAATTCAACCCATAATGAAACCATCCGCCACTATTCCGGCAACTGTCACTTCCTCATCCTCCTACCCGGACCCTTCTCCGGCTACCTTGGAAACGAACACCACTTCAATTCCTGACCCGTCGTCATTTGGGCTTGATACAAGTCCTTTTCCTGCCAACCCCCTTTCAAACTACAGTGACTGTAGTTTCCTCTTCAACATAACCGCACAGAAACTCGATCTCAATGAAAAGAAATGAATCGCCTTCGACAAAACTGCGAGCCCATTGCATCTCACTGCTCTAGCCTTGAAACCAAACTTGCTAATGCCCGGAAGCTGATCGACGCTTATAAGCTGAACATACAAAACTTAACGACCAGCAACACGAAAATGCGACGTAAAATCTAACTTTCCGACGCCAGATTCCGGCGCCTATCCCCCCTACCCATTTCAACTTCTCGTCAACCCATCGTCAAAATTCACAGACCCGCACTACCACGTAAGCCTATTCGTCTCACCACTCGGGGCACCCAAACAACAGAAACCACTTCCAAGATGGAATACATCGTCGGGAACTCCGCAATTCCAGCTGACGTTCACCTTTACAATCCCATCGACCATCCACCCGTTCTTCCCGAACTCGCTCGACGAGAACACCACCAACTTGCACAAGAATGGATCCGTTCAAACCAAGCGATGCCTAAGGAGTCTTATGTCGCCCGCCAAGTTTGGCAATGGGACAACGCCACAACCTTCATTCCTGCTATCCGGGAAATGCGTAGGATGTCCCTTACCCATCAGACTAGAAAACTTCCATGCCTGGATTGCTGCTCCTATGCCAAAGGCTACGGCTTCACTTTCACTACAAGACCATAAATCGCAAATTCTCAACTTACTTTCACCAACTTCAGGCCGGAATGACGACTATCATCGACACCACTTGATGACCCTGCGATTCCTCATTCCTCATCACACCAATCCACTTGATGTTAATCAACCCTTCAATCAACCACCCAATGTAAAAAAAAAAATGGACGGAGTTAACCTTCACGACCGACTTTCAGGTAATAATTTTTAAGCTTATTTCACACCCACCTCTTCCTCTCTTTTAAATGGAATCAAAACTCTCAATCTGATGTCAATCCGTTGATAATAACCAGTTTCTTCCCCCCCCCCCCTCCTGCAGTACTTGCCTAAGTTAAACCTAGCCTAAGTTAAACCCTAGCCTAAGTCAAGATTGCCTTGTGGAAATAAACCCAATTTTACCTGGGGGGAGGTCAAAATTGTTTTCTATTGCCTAAAGAAAATATACACTACCTGTAAATTTAATTGCATTCAGTTCCTGAGTGCTTGTTACCCTGGAGGATTCAAAACTCTCTCGATACGCCCAGCTGAACCGCCCATCTGCGCATGCGCCAGCACGTGCAGACCCTCCATAAATGGTATTACGGCGTTAGCCAACCATCTATTTTTCCTCCAGTTAAGTCAGCCATGTGGTGACTCTAGCGGGGAGGTTGGGTGGGTATTTACAGGTAGTGTATATTTTATTTAGGCAATA
Source organism: Lithobius niger (assembly GCA_023313725.1). Classification (NCBI taxonomy): domain Eukaryota; kingdom Metazoa; phylum Arthropoda; class Chilopoda; order Lithobiomorpha; family Lithobiidae; genus Lithobius; species Lithobius niger. The sequence goes on along the minus strand of JAHWFP010094730.1, from coordinate 86,785 downwards.
GAAAACAATTTTGACCTCCCACCAGGTAAAATTGGGTTTTCTAGTTGCCGGCTGAAAATATCACACTACCTGTAAATTTAATTGCATTTACAGTTGACCTCGTCAGTATAGGTGGCGGGTAACATCATGGCGGGTTCCCAAGGGGGTTCGCTGGGTCCCAGAGATTTGGTATAGGCTAAGGTGCTTGACGCATCAGGCCCAAGGTCTCAAGCATTGTTATTGGTTGATGGCCAACCCGTATCATCCAATCAGAGTGCGTATTGCGACGCTGGGTGGCAGGAGCTCCTGGACTCTTACCACCCGGGGGGTGGCAGCAGACACTTCCTAATAATAATAATAATAGCTTTATTATAAATTACAATTAAATTGCAATCCTCGAAGCTTTTTGCAAAGCTTGTTTGAGATATAATACATCTTTTTCAAATTCAATACATGTTTCATTATTACGTCTGACGCCCTCACTGCCAACACTGTAACATATACATACATTACATTATATCAAGATACATAGGGCGTGTTTCTAAACTAGAGGGAAGAGTGAGTTGGATTCCTCTAAGCCACGCCCCTCAACGTCACCAAAACCGATCAGTTTAGAAACACCACTGCCTCACTTGTTGTTCTCAACATTAGAAAAATTAGCAATAATCGCTGCCACATCTATTTTCAGCAAGAGAAATGGTATTAAGAACATAATACAAATGGTTATTAATCTATGTTTAATTGGAATTTGTTTCTAAATTTAGACATTTTCCATATCTCACTTCCTACAGTTTAGAAACACCACCATCTCAGCTACTAATGCGTGATGGCAGCCATGTTGGATCAGTAAGTGAGCGAGAAAAAATTGCCTCACTTTCCTCAGCAACATCTCAGCTCCATGACGTCATGCCTACGTAAAGTGGGAGGAGTTTGGATTAGTCGCCTCGAGTTAAGAAACAGTTTACCTCACTTCCCTCAGACATCCCTCTAGTTTAGAAACAGCACCACTGTCACACAATTATATTACACCAAGTTACATACTTTATTTTACATCAAATTACGTTATCGTTATGATTTATTACGTCTTGTCTATGCTGTATCTTATATTAATATTGATTTTTGATAATGTGAGTTTTTAAATTTAAGTTCATTCAGATTTGCAAAGGTTAACATGTTTTTTGGAAGTTCATTAAATAGTTCTGGTATATACCATGTTTTTCCTCTTTTTCCATAACAATTATTTCCATTGTGGCATTTCATATTTTCTTTTACGCAATTTACTAATGTTTTTTTGATAACACTTTATATTTATTGCTATAATAATTTTTTATTATTATTGTAATAATAATAAGTTCTTTTTTTGCAAGCAATTCTCGAAGTGTATAAAAAGCTTGTATGATATATTACATCATCTTTTTCCTTTACAATTCATGATTAATAATAGCAATCACAAAATGTATATTACTTTTAGGTATTCATAAATTATCGGCATTTCTCACTGGACTTATAATATGTATGTTAACTGATTTATCATTAGGTATTTTTTTAATTTACCCGTACTTCTTTCGTATGTGGTAGCATATTTTCTGGCATTTCATTAAATAATTGTGGTATATAATAAGTTTTTCCTTTTTTCCATATGCATTATTCCAGCTTGGCATCTCATATCTTCTTTTTCCTACTCTTATTTTGTCTAAATTTTATGTGGTTACTTTGAATGCATTACTATAATAATTTTTTGTCATTATTCCATATTTGTAAAGTTACTTTACTTTTAATATTTCACACTCTTTGTATAGTTTTTTATCTTTATCTTTTTTTCCAAACATTACTGTAATTAATTTATTTTGTACTTTCTGTAATCTTTCTATAATGTATTCTGATATATTACCATAAATTTCTATTCCATAGCTTAGTATTATCCACGCTTCATATATCATTTTTGTTTGTTTTGTAAAAAATATTTAATTTTGGTATATAATTTTGGTGTCAATTGTCTTAATTTTTTTATAATTACAATTATGTGTTTTTTAAAATTCCAAAATTCATCTATGGTTAAGCCTAAATATTTTGCTGTTTTCTTTTTTTCCAGTTTCCTTCATTCTTCACTACATTTACTTTTTATTAGTCCTAAGTTTAAATTTCTAAGTTCTAAATTTTCAAGTTAATTTCTAAGTTTAAAGTCCCAAGTTTAGTCCTAAGTTTAAAATGCTAACAGACATCTCAGTTTTTCAACTTAGAACTTTCTATTGCTGCTGTGTTGTTCTTAAATCAGGTGGATGGCTCCAATTAGACTCATTCGAAGGTTGAAGTGTCTTCTTTGCAAAAAGAGTCGTTGAAAGGGTATAAGACTGTTAGGAACCGAGCTACGCCCGGTCTATTAGGGGCTGGTATTACAGTCACTGTTGGATTTTTCATTCATTTTCAACTTTCAACTTCTATTGTGACATGTCTACTTTAAGTAGATGATTCAGATTAGATTCGTTCGAAAGGTGGGAATGTCATCTTTGCAACAAGGGTAGCCTACTTGAAAGGGTCTACGACGGTTAGAAACTGAACTACGGCCGTTTTACTAGGGGCTGGTATTACAGTTACCGTTGAATTTTTCGCTAATTTTCTACTTCGATTGTGACGTGTCTAATCTGGGTAGATGATTCCAATTAGATTCATTCGAAAGGTGGGAGTGTCTTCTTTGCAACAAGGGTTGTTGAAAGGGTCTACAACTGTTAGGAATTGATGAACGCCCATTTTGCTAGAGGCTGGTGTTACAGTCGCCGATGGATTTTTCGCTCATTTTCAACTTTCAACTTCTATTGTGGCATGTCTAATTTAGGTAGATGACTCGGATTAGATTCGTTCGAAAGGTGAGAATGTCTTCTTTGCAACAAGGGTACTTAAAAGGTTCTACGACTATTAGGAACCGAGCTACTCTCGTTTTACTAGTGGCTGGTATCACAGTCACCGTTGGATTTTTTGCTCATTTTCAACTTTCAACTTCTATTGTGACGTGTCTAATTTAGGTAGATGACTCCAATTAGATTCATTCGAAAGGTGGGAGGTCTTCTTCAAGGAGTCTACATAAGTAAGAAACGTCTCAGCACCAGTTGAAAGCAGTAAATGAGTGAAAAGTCCAATTCGGGTAGATGACTTCAATTTGATTCATTCGAAGGTGGGAATACCAGCCCCTAGTAAAAAGGGTGTAGCTCGGTTCTTAACAGGGGTAAGACCTTTTTAAGTACCCTTGCTGCAAAGAAGACAGTCCCACATTTCCAATGAATCCAATTGGAGTCATCTACCTAAATTAGACACGTCACAATAGAAGTTGAAAGTTGGAAATGAGCAAACAAGCCAACGGTGACTATAATACCAGCCCCTAGTAAAAATGTCTTAGCTCGGTACCTAACAGTCGTACACCCTTTCAGGTACCCATGTTGCAAAGAAGACATTCCCACCTTTCGAATGAGGCTAATTGTAGCCATTCACTTGAATTAGAAATGATGTAGCAGCAGTTGTAAGTTGACAAATTGAAACGTCTGTTAGCATTAAATTAGCCAAAAAATGGCTGAAAATCGCCTAAAATCCATTTTTCTCGAAAACTGGATTTGACCTTCTCAAAGCAGTCGAAGTCATCATTCCCGACGACTACCTTTACAAACCGGACACTTCCACCCCCAAGCCGAAGACCAGGGGTCTTTCGACGGGGTTCGGTTATGGCCTCCGGGACAAGAACAAACATGAAAAAGCAAAGGTTGGACAGTCTACGGCTCTACTCACAACTCTCCTCAGAACTGGAGGCTCCCTCCTCGGGAAGGGCGACCCTCTTGAACTTGACCAGGATCCACCACCTCCCCGTCCAGGACGCGAATCCTGGTTTTTCAGAGCAACTGGTGACGGCGCTGCCAACCCCCGCCAATTTGAAACATACCAACAATGCGAATTCCTATCAACTGAAGCCAACATGGATTTTGCACTGCACTGTACATCCCTCTCCGCACCGAGGTCCCAACGGCCGTCCTTCGTGAAAACGACAAAATACTCCTTCTAGGCCTACGTGCCAACTCACAAGCTGACGTCCTCGCCACGACCATAAATGCGCTCCGACAACCGCAACTTCTCTACTTCCAGCCGAAAGTCCTATCACCGCAAGTGACTATGCCCATGCTCTCCCCGTTGGCGGCAGATTTAGTCACTTCAAACCAGCATGGCACTGGATAACAAACGACAAAACCATCCTCTCAGTTGTATTCCATGGCTTTCAACCATCCTTCAATTCAAAACCTCCCTTGCAATCGCCCTTTCTTGGGACCTTGCTACCAAAACCTCACCAGCTCTCTCCAATGAAACAACCGTCCTTTCGGCTAAAAATGCAATCCGCCTCTGCCCCGATCATTCAAAACCTGGCTTCTACATCTCCATCTTCCTGAGACCAAAGAAGTCCGGAGGAGAGAGAATGATTTTCAACCTAAAACCGTTAAATCGCTACATGGATAATGACCACTTCAAAATGGAGACCCTTCAATCCATTCGCCTCTCCCTCAAACCTCTGGAATGGACAATTTCAATCGACCTCGAGGACGCATATCTCCACATTCCGCTGCACAGAAAGTACCTCCACTACATCCGTTTCATCCATCAGGGGGAAATTTACGAATTCCAGATCCTCCCGTTTGGCCTCAACGCTGCTCCACGCATCTTTACTCTCATCATGAAGCCAATCCTGAGCCACCTTCACCGTCACCAAGTAGGAGCGAACGCCTTCCTCGACGATGGATGACGCGACTGGCTCCTAAACAACACAGGCTTGGCAAGTTTTTGACATGCGACAGGTTTTTACCATGGTTTTAACCGACATGTCGAAAACCTCTTTTTGACATAGGTTTTGACATGTCATAAACTGTTAAAAATAATAAATACATAGAAAATTATAAAGATTGCAACCTGTTGACTGGTTAAGTAATTGACAAATTTTCAATTATGTTTCCAGTAAACAGGTTGCACTCTTGCAAAGTTTTGTAAAGCCCTAATGTCACAGTTTATTTTGTATCTCTAGTAATTAGGTCTAGTCAGTTAAAATAATCACAAGATGTATGTCGGAGTCTGTATGCTTATGCCCAGCAACACCAATACTTGATTTAAATTGAACAAATATGTGAAAGTTAACTCAATCAGCCACTCTATTCACTTTCATAATCCCCACTCATTCCACAGCACAAATCTGCGTGCTCTCCAAGCTATAATAGACTGGGAGTTAAAATGGCGAAGAAGCTTAGAAATTTTTCAGCCTGTTTAAGAACCCACTATTATTACATTAAAAACTAAGAGCTTTTGATGTTTTATCTCATGTTAATTAATAAAGAGTTCACTTATTGCCATGACCTAATACTGCTATTACCATTGATTGAATCTGGGCAGTTTAATCTTGCGTTTAGTGGTTTTCGACACTTTTTGATGGTTTTCGTCACTTTTTGACAGTTTTCGACGGTTTTTGTACGGTTTTCGACATGTCATGTCAAAAACTGGTTTTCGACGTAAAAAACCCAATCCTGAAACAACATCAATTCCCACCAACTCCAACAAAGCACCTCCCTCACCATTCGTCTCCTATACAGTTTAGGTCTCAGAGTCAATTGGAAAAAATCCCGACATCAACCTGCAAAAACCTTCATCTTCCTCGGCGTAGAATTCAACAAACACCACCATCACGCCATCAACAGAAAGGAAAGCAGATCTCCTACATCACTGCCTCTCCTTCACCCAGTCAGCAAACCACTCCCTAACGTCCTTGAACACTCTCATAGGCAAAATGGACTCCATGGCCGACCTCCTGCCCTACGGCCGATGGATGACACGACCGTTCCACCACTTCCGCATCGACCACTGGGGCAACAATCTCCGATCAACCAAGGAAACGATGCCTTCCGTTCCCCATTTCCCATGGGAATGTCTTCACTGGTGGTTGAACACCACAAACCTGTCCAAAACAATGCCTCTACACGAACCTCCTCCTGATCTTCTTCTAACCTATGTATCCCAGACAGGATGGGGGGGGGGGGCCCACACATACTAGACAACGAGATAAATGGAATCTGGCCTCCCAACTCAACCGAGCACATCAACATCCTCGAGCTAAAAGCGATCTACAATGCTCTTCTCCACTTTCGTCACCTCGTAGCGGGCAAAATCGTCCAAGTCCAGGCCGACAACACCACCGCAGTCGCCTATATTCGTAGAGAAGGATGAACTCGCTCTCGAATCCTACACCAGGTCACCTCCGACATATTCAACCTATGGTTGGAACTCAACACAACTCTCCAACCGCTCCACATCCAGGGCAACCGCAACGTGATAGCAGATGCTCTATCTCGGAAGAAATCACCATCAGGAGAATGGTCCTTCAAGACATCAATTTGCGAATCTCTCCATCATCTGGGGGAAACCCATGATCGACCACGAGGCACAATGCCAAACTTCCCCAATTCGTCAGTCCAATTCCGGACGACCTAGCTGGGAGAACCTGTACGCCTACCTCCTCCCTCCATTCAAACTCCTGCCAACCATCCTGACGAAAATCGAACAAACCCAGGGATTATTTCTCCTAATCACACCAAACTGGCCTGCAGCCCCTTGGTTCCCTCACCTACTCGACCTTCTCGTGGACATGCCAAGAGAACTACCAAACCCTCCAGATCTCTTAGCCCAACAGAAGGGAACCAAGTAACACCCAAACTTCAAAATCTTAAATCTGCACGGGTGGCTACTATCATCCAACTCGTCAAGAAGGCTGGAATTCTTTAGGAACAAGCCACTCGCATTGCCAGCAAAGCCCTACGGGACTCCACCAACAAACTTTACAACAGCCATTGGCAACGATGGTTTCATTGGTGTAAGCGGGAAAAGGTTAATCCAATCAATCCCCCTATTCAAGACCTTCTAGTTTTCTTCACTGACCTCTTCAAGGACAAGCTAAAAGGCTCAACCATTTTGGTCTACCGCTCTGCCTTAAACATTGTCTTTAAGGCCGCCGGAAACAGACACCTCCTCGAAAATTACCGCATTTCGTCCCTTTTTAAATCCTTCGAAATTGAAAGACCGTCAATCCATCACTCCTTCCCGAAATGGGATCTACCTCTGGTCTTGGACTCTTTGACCAAAGATCCATACGAACCCATCCAAACCTGTCGCATCAACCACCTCACAAGAAAGACAGTTTTTCTAACGTCACTAGCAGCAAGCCTCCGCAGCTGCGAAATGCAAGCACTATCAAACGACCCTGCCCACTGCTTCTTTTCCGACAATTGCTAATTCGTCCATCTGCCGCCCCGACCAGACTTCCGAGCCAAGACTCAAAAACCATGCGAGCCTTTCAAACCCATCATCATTCCGGCCCTCACAAACATCTACGATGAAGAACCTGAGCGAACTCTCTGTCCCGTCCGTGCTTTACGATACTACATTAAACGCACAAGCGACCCCGAATGCAGAAGACGACGCACCCAACTCTTTCTTCCCTTCACCAAAGGAACGAATGTAACTTCCGCTGCAATGATCGCCAATTGGATCAAAACAGTAATCAACAGGGCATACGACGATGCGAACATCAGTTGCACTGACAACAACATCAAAGCAACTGCACACGAACTCAGGGCACTTTTAACTTCATTGGCTTTTCATAATCAAGTCTCCATCGCTGAAATTCTTCAAGCCACATCATGGAGAAGCCAAACTGCCTTCACAAGTCATTATCTCAGGGACATGTCAAGACAAGAAGATGGGCTATACCGTCTGGGATCAGTTGTATCAGCCCGATGCATAGTTCAACCCCCTTAAGCACTAAACACAGAAACGAAGACTTCCAGAAGACGGAAGCAAGTCCTCCCGTTTCATAACCTCCAGAAGACGGAAGCAAGACCCCATCTCTAAAAAAAAAATGGCCCTTTTCAGGGCCACCAAATCCTACGAAAGAGATCCATATTCCTGTTTCTTTTATTTATCAATAAAAGTGCGAAGTTTTTGTTAAACTTTTGGGGGAGCCAGTCCGCAACCCGGGGTAACTCGTCATGATGGTGCCCGCCACCTATACTGACGAGATCTACTGTAAATGCAATTTAATTTACAGGTAGTAGAAATATTCTGCCGACGACTAGAAACCTAAATTTTTCCGGGGTCAAAATTGGTTTCTATCGTCTTACGAAAATGTATACTACCTGTAAATACCCACCCTACCTCCCCTCTTGTGCCACCATCATGGTTGACATATCGAGAGGAAAAGAGATGGCCGCCAGGGGCGACCTGTCTGCTTGTATAGGAGGGCTGCGCATGGTAACGCATGTGCAGTGGGGTTGCACACAGGCCGGATCAGGAGAGCAAAAAACCTTAAGTCATAAAGAGCACTCAGGAACTGAATGCAATTTAATTTACAGGTAGTATAAATTATCGTAAGACTATAGAAACAAATTTTGACCCCGGAAAAATTTTGTTTTTTTGGAAGTCCTCATTGATAGGGTGTGTAAAAGTTGGTCTTGGGCATCACTATCACGCACAATAAATTTAATCGCTCGGGGGTCACGTCTTCAGGTACCCAAGGGTCTTCAAGTTTGACATTGTACGGCAATAGGTAGAATGGCGAAAAAAGTCTGTTCTAAAGTCTAATTTTGAAGATGATCTCATTCAATTCTCTCAGAAAGTATGTTAGCGTGCCGTAATTACAAAGAATTTTATTTTCTCTTAAAAACTGTGGGAACAATGTAGTGTCGGAAATTGGCCAAAATGGCCACTTTTGCACGGAAAAATTTGTTTTTGGCAATTCCGGTTACCTTTCTTAGTCTTAAGTGTTTCAAATGAGATAATGCTAAAGTTAAATTTAAAACTAGTCAAATCATAATTTTTTCCTTTTTCGCCGTTACGCTTATTGTCGTACAATGTTAAACTTGAAGGTCCTTGGAGCACCTCAAAACATGACCCCAGAGTGATGAAATTTGTTGTGTGCGATATTGATTTGCAAGAGTAACTTTTCAACACATTTCCAATGAGGAATTCCAAGAAAAGGTTTCTACATGCCACCTTACTGTCAAGGAAAATTGGAAATAAGCCAACAGCGAAAATCATACACTAGAAATAACGTAGTTCAGTAAGCCACATTTATGCACTTACGTTTCGACGGAGTGGCATGACCGGATTCGAACCGGCTACCCAGTTCGCCCCCAGATCTATTTATTTACACCTTACTGTCAAAGCACAAGTTTTGTACATATTGTGTGGACAGTGGTAGCCGTTCATACATGTAGGTGCGAAGGTCCCAAACACCTTTTGAAAATAAATTAATTTCTGTCCCAACAGCATTTTTCTCAAAACTTCTGAGCTTGAGATTTGGACCATCTCAAAGCTAGCTGAAAAACCTTTAAAATGCTATAGTGAAACCTTAAAATTTCTCCAACAATAAGGGAAATTATGTTCAGTTCGGTTCGGCCGGAACATAGCCAATTTAATCGCACAATGGCGGTTGGCTTTCTGCACTTGATGGTATGCTCTACAGCTGTGAGATTTCGGCAGGCTTGTGTAGGACCTTGAAAAAAAAATGCTTTGGAAAAATTCTGTCTTTATCCTTGAAGTGCTTGAATATGCTTCGAGAATTGCGTTAACGTAAATTGTGGATTAAATGCCCATGGGCTTATGCAGTTAAGTTGGCAAAAATAGGTGGGTGGGCTTTAAATCAAGCATTATCAATTTTCTAACCTTTCTGGACATCTATTACTGAAAATTCGAAGCTTTTGAACGATCTCTGAAAGACCAATTTTTACATCCTTTTAATTGCTGTGAAGAAGGGAGGTGGCTTAGGTGAGAGATGCCAGGCCGTGTGCAGGTGCTAGGAGCTAAAGGAAGAGTCCACTATTACTACAGGGAGGTAGAAGGAGCCAGTAAACATAGCAAGCAGTACTATCTTTATTCACATTATAACTTTTAGGTAATTTTTCGTAGAAAAACGACAATTTGAGGGGTGAGCTTTAACTCCACTATTTCATGATTTTGACTTTACAGCATTTTAGGAGGTGGGCTGTAGCGTCAACTGGGTTTTTAATACACGTTTTAAGGTATATTCTTTAAATCTTTAACCTGTCTTGGTTTGGGGAAAAAATAATTGTAGCCTTTTTTGCAATTAATTCGGCAAGCTAAAACTCATTTCCGCTCACGCACACAAGCCAAGTGACATGTAGCTTGTAAAAAGAGGACTAACGCTATGCCAGAAAAGAAACAACCAAAAACAATGATTGGTTTAACGAATTTACCCTTCAATTCAGGACATCCCAAAGGCCAACTTATCTCTGTGCTACGCAATGAGATGGTTAGAGTAAAATAACGCTCCTCCACGAAGGCGGTAGCCGAGACACACTTCCAGCATACTAAACTCAAGTTCCTTAGGTTAGGTTACCCAGGGAGACTGATCAACCAAGCCATCGCGAAAGCAAGACGCTGGAAAGCCCCCACAATGCCAAAACCTGGACAGGAACCTGAAACCGCCGAACCCCAAGAGGTCATCACCTACCACCCGGGGAAAAGTGAGAGAGTGAAGAAAATACTCCAGGCTCACGGAATCGAGTGCAACTTCCGCAACCTCCCCAATCTGCGGGCCCGACTAAAGAACCGCTCCTATTCTTCAACCATACCTCCACCCTCATTATGTATTCCTCCACCGCCACCTCCCCCTCCTCCTGCCCCTCCAACCCAACCGACCCAACATCGGTACCCAACCAGACTCGCCTTTAGACAAGCATCCGGCGACCTACCACCTACCCCAGTTCTTCCGAAGCAACCCCGTATCTCGCAAACACCCGAAGTGCTCCCAGCCTCCCACTTGATAGAAGGCATCCCAATAATTCGAAACGCAGTCCTTGCTGTTCCATGTGCTGAGTGCGATGCAATTTACATCGGTGAAACCCGAAGGCGTATTTGCAAAAGAGTCCACGACATCGCCTGGAACAATACACACGTGCTCCTCACATCTAACACCTCCAGTGACGCACACCTCCAAGCCCTAGAATGCATGGCCATTCAGTTGTTCCAGTCTGAAAGAAGACCACTCATGAATTTACAGGAACCAGCACATAAAAATATCCAGAAAATCACTACACCTGAACTGACAGCAAGCCTCTCCAAGAAATGGCACAAACTGCTTACTCCTACTTCAACAACGAATGAGCAGCACGAGCTTGCAGCAAGAGATGGCAGCACCATCCAAACGGCCAACGGCAGCGAAATTCAAACATAAACTCCTAGCATGTAGTCGTTATTTTTGTGCGTGCTCGTACACTTTTTGCCTGATGAAGGTAGTGGATGTTCTCTGTAAGCATATTATACTACCGAAAATTCGCTAAACCAATCATTGTTTTTGGTTGTTTCTTTTCTGGCATAGTGTTAGTCCTCTTTTCACGATTTCTTTAGCCAGAGTGAAATGAGCCAGTCGGCTTTCAAAATGTAGCTTGTAGCTTTCCATATATAATACATGTGCACTCTCTTGAAAGCGCCTTTCCGCACAGTGCAGCTAACTTGCCTTTAGCTAAGTTCTCGTAATCGATGTGTGCCATGAATGTACGTTGCCTTACATATTTTAGTTTGTGCTTCATAATTTGTGACATTTTCAGTGAAAAACATCAATGGGGACGTTTGTCTGCTCTTGCTTCTGGTGGAGTAAGGATGTTGGGATGAGGGGGATGGGGAGGGAGTTGCCCTAGTAACAGAAGGCTAGGGGACTGGCGATGGTGATGCAGTTCTTCAACGCACGTGTGATGATCTTGTTTCTTGATCTTCCACTCTGGAAGAGATATGTAGAAGACGTTGCTGCACCCCTCGAAGAAGACGTGCCCCGGTTCTGGAGGCTATTAACTGCTGGCAACCATGCTTCACAGTCATGCAGGAGCTAGAGAAAGAGCATAGCTTCCTGTTCCTGGATGGTAAGCTCGACAGAACCACCTCTGGTCTTACCTTTGAACCGATTCGGACCCCTACACACTCCAGGAGAGCCATTCCCTACAATCCATGACACCTGTGACACCAACTTCAATGAGATGAATCTTATTGTTTAACATTCATCTTCTCCCGACAGTGGTCATAAATTTCTCGAACTTGCCGAGACAAAGTTGTTTCTTCTCCACTATTTGGCCAATCTGATTCAACAATCAAGAAAGCCTGGCAAAGAGCACGTTCGCCACCATCCGAAGAGGTCCAACTACCTTGACAACAACCCTTACGAGGTCATCACCTTCTTAACCGGGCGAAGTTTAGGCACGGGGTTAGGTGCTTCCACAAAAATCCCCCCAATCTGAATAGACTTCCAGAAACTCGCCCGAAGGCCCCGATCCTCCACCTCTTTCTCTACACTCCCTTCTCCCAGTCTCTTCCCCCCCTCCTCCACTGCAGCATCCTTACTCCACCAGCGGTCAGCTCAGACAAGGAGGCTCAGCCCCTCCTCCCTTCATGTCTGTCCTATGCCCGCACAACAATGAGAGCATCCCTTACTGCATCCTTTGCGAGTGCGAGTTATCTACATTTAGTCAGGGAGCAGTTGTAAAATACATGCACATTTTGCTAACTTTCATTTTTCACTTGAGTTGTTGTTTATATCCCAAGGAATAGTTTTTTCCCTGTTTCCACCTTGGTAATACACATTTAATGTATGGTATTAGGCATTAAATAAACTAGGCGCCAAAATGGCGCCCGATTTTGCCATTTGACCGATTATGTGAAAACCATTAGTGACACACAAAAACGGTTGAGATTAACGTTGTTTGCAATAATCTAATCTACAATATCATTCCCATACATTTTTTTCATACTACGTATGGTATTCGAGAAAAATTGATTTTCGACCATGTTTTCGCTAATTTTATGCTAACAGACGTCTCAATTTGTCAACTTACAACTTTCAACTGCTGCTGCGTCGTTTCTAATTTAGGTAAATGGCTCCAATTATATTCATTCGAAAGGTGGGAGTGTCGTCTTTGCAACAAGGGTGTCAGTAACCGAGCTACGCCCGATTTACTAGGGGCTGGTATTACATCACCGTTGGATTATTCACTCATTTTAAACTTTCAACTGCTATCGTGACACATCTAATTTAGGTAGATGACTCCAATTAGACTCATTCGAAAGGTGGGAATGTCTTCTTTCCAACAAGGGTCGTTGAAAGGGTCTACGACTGTTAGGAACAGAGCTACGCCCATTATACTAGAGGCTGGTATCACGGTCACCGTTGGACTTTTCGCTCATTTACAACTTTCAGCTGGTGCTGAGACGTTTCTAATTTGGGTAGATGACTACAATTGAGTTCATTTGAAAGGTAGGTTTGCATGCTTTGCAACAAGGGCAGAAAGGGTCTGCATATATTAGAAACGTCTCAGCACCAGTTAAAAGTTATGAGCGAAAAGTTCAACAGTGACTGTGATACCCGCCCCTAGTGAAATGGGCATAGCTCGGTTCCTAATACTCTTCGGTCCTTTCAACTATCTTATTGTAAAGAACATATAACCACCTTTCGAATGAATCTAATTGCAGTCATCTACCTTAAATTGCACATGCCACAACAGCAGTTGAAAGTGGAAAATTAGCGAAAAATCCAACAGTTACTGTAATACCAGCCCTTAATAAAACGGCCGTAGCTCTGTTCCTAACAGTTATAGACCCTTTCAACTACCCTTGCTGCAAAGAAGACATTCCCACCTTTAGATTGAATCTAATTGGAGTTATCTACCTAAATTACACACGTCACAAACTCACAATAGCAGTTGAAAGTTGAAAATGAGCGAAAAATCCAACGGGGACTGTAATACCAGCCCCTTGTAAGACGGGCGTAGCTCAGTTCCTAATAGTCGTAGACCCTTTCAGCGACTCTTGTTGCAAGGAAGTCATTCCCACCTTTCGAATGAATCTAATTGGAGCCATTCCCCTAAATTAGAAACGACGCAGCAGCAGTTAAAAGTTGTAAGTTGTCAAGTTGAGACGTCTGGTGGCATTAAATTAGCCAAAAAATGGCCTAAAATCCATTTTCATCGAAATCGTAAAGAGAGATGAAAAAAATGTATGGGAATGACATTGTAGATTACATTATTGGTAAACAACTTTTATTTCAACCATTTTTGTGCATCACTAACGGTTTTTGCATAATCGGCCAAATGGCAAAATTAGGTGCCATTTTGGCCACCATCTTTAATGCCTAATGCATTGAATCCGTATTGTCAAGGTGGCAACGTGTGGAAAACTATTCTTTGGGATGTAAACAACAACTCCCGAGTGAAAAATAAAAATTTGTTTAACTTAGATAGGAACCGTCCTACGGCCATTTAAAGGTGACTAGGTAGTGGCTTAGTAACGAAAGCTTACGGTGATTTTCGAGTTCAAAGCTATGGTGATTTTCGAGCTCTAATAGTCCGAAATGGACATGCTTAGGATTTCATGAAAGGGTGGGGATCTATTCTTTCCACCAATCCTATCGAATTTAACTTGGATACAAATACAAATATGACCATTGCAATGGCACTTTTAAATTTAAATTGGCCGCTACACCTATTACAGATACACCTTTAAACAGACATAGGACTGTCCATATCTCGGCTAAATAGGTCTGGGTAGGCTTGACAGAAAGAATAGACTCCCACCTTTCAGAATATCCTAAGCATGTCAATTTTGGGCTTTTTGAACGCTCGCAACAGCAGTTTGAAAACGAAAATTGCATACGCTTTATCCACTACGCCATTATCTCTTCACCTTTAAATAAGTGTAAGGTGGTCCCTATCTAAGGCAAACAATTTCGGTTAGAATTGATGGAAAGAATTGATCCCCACCTTTCAGAAAATCCTAAGAATGTTCATTTCGGGCTATTAAAAAGCCTGCAAGAGAACTTTGAAACCGAAGGCCAGTATAACAACCAATTGAACAATGGAGTGCTCGTGCAAGTTAGGGGCTAAACTTTACATACGATTTTGGGGTTCAATGGTTGCTTTTACCTAAAAGATGTATACCACATTTCTTGTCCAGAATTGTGTGCTGAACGTTTTTGCTTCACTTAATGCCTTTGATATGTGGATGTGTGGAGGGGGGGCTATCCCCAGGAAGGGGGGGGGGGGGGTTTGAACTTACTATCATAGCTATTTTTTTCCAGTTACCCTTCATGTGTATCCATACCAAATTTCATGCTTTTCACAGAAAGTAAATAATTTAATCCTCTAGCCTCCATGTCAGGGTCTTGCTTTTTAGTTATTCCTCCAGTAGGCCTGTTTCTTCAATTCAGCCTTAACCTAATCCAAGCCTAAAGTTCCCCTATTTCATTCTTCTTCAGTCTTAATTTCTTCGTCTCCCTCTTTGCTTTTTTCTTTAATTAGTACCACTACTAGCAAGAATTTTAAGGTTACTATTACCAAGAATTACCAACCCTATAAATTCTAGCTATTACTAGTGAAGGGTATCATTAGAAGCCGATAAAACAAGTCCCCTGGTAGTCCTATGTGTATGCCAAAAAAAACTGCACTTTGTAAGGATAACACCATCTCTGGTGTAATTCTTGTCCACATTCATGATAAACCTTTGTAACGGCGGACGCTACGACGGCTTAGGTGCTTGTAACGCCCCCGGTTTCCCTGGTGTACGTGGAGTTTCAGCTTGAGGTTAATCGGTGTTAATGACGACTTTTTACGTTATTCAACACAGCATGGACACTGTCCCAGCATGGGGGATGAAGCGCCGGTCCTAATTAAAGGGGCCTAACCTTAAACTGTCGGTATCGCTGCCACCAACGGTGGATTTAACTGTTTAACTAGCTAAAATCTAAAAATGGGCTACATATTTAATTTTACACTAAAATACAATTAATCAAGTCTAGCAAACGACTGAAGCTTAAAACTCCTGGTTTTATTTTTGCGACAGAGAATGAAAGTACACTTTACATTATAGTTTGCTTCTAAAAGCTTTTGAATACCAATTATTTAAATAGGCAACAAGTTTACATTTACATGAAGTAGCAAGTTTGAATATACACTTAGTATTTCATAAATTCAGACAAACACACTTGGTTTGAATAAAGTTTTAAATTTTCACATTAGAAAAAGTAAATCATGAGTGCTCCCGGAGACACCCGCAAGACTAAACAGCCGCAACTGATAGTAGTCTATCTGACAGTATGTTTCAACATGATCAACCGTCCACAGTTATGTTTCTAAGTTTTCCAAGCACAAAAAGATCAACCTCCCTTAGTTCCCTCGAGAACTGTTCTAAGTAATAAAAAGCCCGGCAATTTTACACTTAGGCATCAGTTTGTTTCAATTTGCCTTCCACAAAGATCAAACCGTCATTTAGTCTAGATTAAAAATCCATTTAAAATAAACTGGAAAAATTTGGTTTTTAGGAAGAGAACCACTCTGACGTTATGGGGTGAAAGAAACCTAAGATGCCGCTACAGGCGTCACCACCATAATATTCTCTAGCTAGAGAGTTAAGTTTACAATTAAACTAGAATTTAGAATATGGGGGTCCTAAATTAAACTTTCAAAGGCTAAACTATAACATACGAACCACTACCATCGTGCCCGGCATGGCATTCTCCGGACATGGCGTCTCCACTCCCGACTGGCGTGACCGGTCTCTAGCTTGAGATCTGTGAGCTGTGCTGACTGAGCTGTAGAGGGAGGGCAACTGGGGCTTTTTATGCTGGAGCAGCGGATTTTCTGGACCTTAGCGCGGACGCCGAGGAGAGCTGCGGGGGTCTGATTGGCCGAGGGCCTCGAGAACAATGGAAAGTGGGAGGAGAAGTCGGTTGAACAAAGGAACTGGGTGCAGAGCCGTTTGAAGGAGTGGGAACATGTAAAACGGAAAAAGATAGGCCTGTTTTGAGTTTCACTCAATTGAACTTTCGGAAATGGGCCTTTTTACTTTGTATCATTGGCTACGGATTGAATATTTACATGTTTGAAATGATATTAGGCTCTTGTTAAAGCTTATTACTTGGCTTTGGGTAATGCTTAGAACATTACTATTAAATTAAACAAGCTTTAACGGTAAACTGTAGTGTTAAACACCACAACTAGTTTTGGCTGGGGAGGGGGGCAAAATTGGGTAATTCGAAGTTTTTGCACAGTTTGACTTTCGGATTTGGTTCGAACAGATCTTTTTAAGAATTCTTTTAGTGTTTAATAGTAGATCAAGCTATTTGCAGATTTCGGTGGGTCACAGTCAGGTCCAGAGGAGAACTAAAATAAACATATATACACTGAAAAATTCGTGTCCGGTAGAATGCCAGGTCGTAATGCGTTTATACGTTTGAACACATGGTAGCGTTTCTGGGGGTAAAAGAATATAAATAAAGTATAAATGCGGTTAAATAAATTAGCTTGATTGAATGCTATAACGCATTAAGTTACAGAGAACATTTAACGTTTAAAAGTTTAAAGTTAAAATTCGATCGTTGTGGAAATTTTCCATATGGATTGCGGCCTACAAACACAATAAAAAATATCACACTTCAAAATGGTTGTCTGTACAAGCCTCATACAATACACTAAGCTAATATGTTTGGGCTTTTTGCCCTAAAAGAAAAGAATAAAATGAAGATACAGAAATACAGAATTTTATAATGGCGGCCATGATGAAAGTGCGATGTAGTTGGTTTTGGTCAATCTTCAAATGTAGTTTCAAGGGTCTTCAAGGAAGAAAGTCCGGATTTGGGCTTCCCCAAGAGTCTTGTATTGTGACAGGCTATTAAACGTTGAAGAGTTTGTGGAAATCGGACCATTATTGCGAAAACGGCCAGATATGCCTCGGCGAGGCATTTGGGTGCCGAGAAAAAAAATTTCATTTTTTTGGAAAAACAGGCGTTTTTCGGTGGCGCTCGTTTACACCTTTAGGAAGGGGTGCCACCTGAAACCTGTCCAAAAACCAACATGGCGGCCACTTTATTTTTATAATGGCTGCTATGCAATACAAAAATTCAAAATCGTACTAATGTAAGTTTGGTGTCGGCTGCTAGGATATGAGGAGTGCCGAATTCAAAAAAAGTGTTTTAAAATAATTGCCAAGACTAAACACTAGGAGATACCCAAAATGGTGCCAAAATTGAAGTCCTTTTCATAATTTTAAAATATCGTTATTGAGTAGAGGCACTGATTTGAATTATTCCTCAAAAACGAGAGTTCGTTTACAATGACTATAACTAGTACTACTAGGTTTTTTTTAATAGTAACTATCAAACACCAGGTCAAATCCGTAGTGTGTTCGTAATTAGGAGCTAAGTTGTGGCTGTTTGTCTATACTTTAGCACTGCATTTTTCTTCAATTCAACGTAAGTTACATCTTTAAAGTGATGCGGTCGAAGTGTGTATTTAGACTTAGACTCGATGGAAGTTTTTATTTTCTAGCTTGGTTAATTGGAATGAGTTATTGTAATTATGAGCTACGCTACGGCAGTTTATCTACATTGTAGTGATGTGTATTTTGCGTCTATTTACCACAAGTTACATCTTTAAACTGCTGCAGTAGTCGTTCTAATTAAAATAAATGGATGTAATTAGGCTTACATGATAGATGGAGATGTATATTTTTTGAATGAGGGTAATTATAACGGTTTATCATAATTAG